>WFAB01001786.1:0-89514 GCA_018977245.1 Lethenteron camtschaticum | reverse complement strand
CAGGGTACACGGCTCGCGAGAAATGTCCACGTGACGACAACACCTTCGTGTCGTGTGTGGCCACGCCGCTGCTTAGCTCGGTGGGGCCTTTGCCCGGGACGAACAAATCAACATCTTGTCTCAGATGGGCAGGAGGTGCGAGACCCCGATGGGGGGCGGTGCACACCCGACGGGCGGCTCGCGAGAGAGGAGACGGGAGAAGGCGGCACAGGCGGAGAACTCGCAGACGCCACAAAGACAAAGATCACCTGACCCCCCCGCCCCCCCCCCCCCGTGCAATCTCTAACAGGCTGTTGGGGTAAGCGCTGTTAGTGAGCACCTATGAAGGCCTGACACACGCACAGACACACGCGCAGACACATGTACGCGTACAGACACACGCACACACATACATGCAGACACGCACACGTACAGACGCACGTGTACAGATGCACGCACACACATACATGCAGACACACACACACACACGCACAGACACACGCACACACACACATACATGCAGACACACGCACACGTACAGACACACACACGCACACACATACATGCAGACACACACGCTCACGTAGAGACACACACACGCACACACATACATGCAGACACACACGCACACATACAGACACACGCACACACATACATGCAGACACACATGCACGTACAGACACACGCACACACATACATGCAGACACACACGCACACGTACAGACACACGCACACATACATGCAGACACACACGCACGAGGGGGAGGGGGCTGGAGGGGAGGAGGCGTCTCACCGCTGCGGGATCTCCGTCTGCAGCTGCGACGCCTGCACCATCGCCTCCATCCACACGCGCACCCCTCCGGCGAGTCGGCGCCAAAGCAGTAGGTGCGCATGCCGGCGTGCCGCGCCTGCCACGCGAGTTCAAGCGGCGCCCCCCCCCCCCCCCCCCCCCAGGAAAGGTCATTTATGAAAGTGCGCGGAGGGAGGGAGGGGGGGCAAAACGACGTCGCCACGGTGGGGCAAACGACGCAGCGTGGCCTTGCGAGCAAGCGCAAACGGCGATCGTTAGAACGGTCAGGACGTGTGGTGGCGGGGGGTGGATCTATCCAGTGGTTTCTCAACGTCCACTTTGAGCGAAGCAGACGGCACGTGGCGGATTACTGCCGGTTAATACCGCACACACGCTAGACACGCCCCCCGCTAGACACGCCCCCGCTCGCCCAGCGTACCTTGAAGGCGAACTTGCGGTTGATTTTATCGTCGGCTTCCACGGGATTCACCTGGAAGCTGGCAGGGAGATGCTGCCCAAGACACCCTCCTCCTTGTCGTCTGCGCTCCACCACGGCGGGGGCCACGGGGCAGGTGGGGGAGGGCGGAGTCAGCGTGGGTGGGAGGGCGCGGGGCGGAACGTCGGACGTCGAGGCGAGCGGGCCCGCCCACCCGAGACGACTCGGGGTGACGAGGTGGTAAGGGATCGGGTTGGAGAGGTCAGGGGTCAGAGTGCACCGCTCACCTTTGTAGTAGAACAGGCAGAAGTCGGACAGCACAAACCAACGCTTCTTCCACAGCCTCATCCCGCGCTGTCCTGCGGTGCCGACAGCCACAAAGCCGCTGCCTTAGGTCGAGACTCCTCTACGCGAGTCTGTGGGTCTCTGTGTGGTGAGTCTGTGGGTCTCTGTGTGGTGAGTCTGTGGGTTTCTGTGTGGTGAGTCTGTGGGTCTCTGTGTGGTGAGTCTGTGGGTCTCTGTGTGGTGAGTCTGTGGGTCTCTGTGTGGTGAGTCTGTGGGTCTCTGTGTGGTGAGTCTGTGGGTCTCTATGTGGTGAGTCTGTGGGTCTCTGTGTGGTGAGTCTGTGGGTCTCTATGTGAGTCTGTGGGTTTCTGTGTGAGTCTGTGGGTCTCTGTGTGGTGAGTCTGTGGGTCTCTGTGTGGTGAGTCTGTGGGTCTCTGTGTGAGTCTGTGGGTCTCTGTGTGGTGAGTCTGTGGGTCTATGTGGTGAGTCTGTGGGTCTCTGGTGGTGAGTCTGTGGGTCTCTGTTTGTGAGTCTGTGGGTCTCTGTGTGAGTCTGTGGGTCTCTGTGTGGTGAGTCTGTGGGTCTTGGTGGTGAGTCTGTGGGTCTCTGTGTGATGAGTCTGTGGCGGTCTCTGTGTGGTGAGTCTGTGGGTCTCTGTGTGAGTCTGTGGGGTTCTCTTCGGTGGTGAGTCTGGTGGGTCTCTGTTTGCGAGTCTGTGGGTCTCTTGTGTGCGAGTCTGTGGGTCTCTGTGTGGTGAGTCTTGTGGGGTCTCTTGGTGGTGAGTCTGTGGGTCTCTGTGTGATGAGTCTGTGGGTTTCTGTGTGGTGAATCTCTGTATGATGAGTCTGTGGGTCTCTGTGTGAGTCAGTGAATCCACCCACCTGCTTGTGAAGCCAACCCCGGATCATGACGGGCGCGTTGGGGTTCCGCTGGATGGAGTGCGAGCGGTTTGCCGAAGTTCTGCAGCTTCCTGGAGCCTTGGGCGTTCTGTGTCACACGCAGGAACGTTCCGTCACCACCACCACCACACGATCGCACACGCACGTACACACACACCTACACACACACCTACACACACACACACACGTACGTACACACACACACACCTACACACACACCTACACACACACACACACGTACGTACACCACACACACCTACACACACACGCACACACGTACACACGCACACACACGTACCCACACACACGTACCCACACACACGTACCCACACACACGTACCCACACACACGTACACACACACCTACACACACACACGTACACACATACCTACACACACGTACACACACACACGTACACACACACACGTACACACACACGCGTACACACGCACACACGTACCCACACACACACGTACACACGTACACACACACACACGTACACACACACACGTACCCACACACACGTACCCAAACACACACGTACACACGTACACACACACACGTACCCACACACACGTACCCACACACACGTACACACACACACGTACCCACACACGTACCCACACACACATAACCACACACACGTACCCACCACACACACGTACCCACACACACATGTACCCACACACGTACCCACACACACATGTACCCACACACGTACCCACACACACACATACCCACACACACGTACACACACACACATACCCACACACACGTACACACACACACACGTACCCACACACACATGTACCCACACGTACCCACACACACACATACCCACACACACGTACACACACACACACATACCCACACACACATGTACCCACACACGTACCCACACACACGTACCCACACACACACGTACCCACACACACATGTACCCACACACACGTACACACACACACATACCCACACACACGTACCCACACACACACGTACCCACACACACATGTACCCACACACACGTACACACACACACGTACCCACACACACACGTACCCACACACACGTACACACACATGTACCCACACACACGTACCCACACACACCTGAGGACGGGGCTGGGGGGGCGCCCCCCCCCGTCGTGCTCGCCCCCTGCCGGGTGGCCGGACATCGCCGGTGGCGGTGGTGGAGCTCCTGCTGGACACGCTGAGTGGGCGCGCAGGCGCCGCGTCACAAGCCACCAGCACCAGCAGCGCCGCCTCCTCCTCCTCCCCTCTTTCTCCTTCTCCTCCGCCGCCTCCGCCCAGCTGATGCTGCTGCTGCTGATGATGATAGATCTGTTGTTGCTGTTGCGGCGGCAGCTGCTGCTGCTGCTGCTGTTGTTGTTGCTGTTGTTGCTGTTGTTGTTGTTGCGGTGGTTGTGACGATTCGGATATCCTGGGGGAGAAGTAGCGTGACACGGACGTCAGCAGAGACCACACCAAGTTGATGCCGCGTGACAGGGCGGCGGATGGGTGGGCAGCCAACGAGCAGTCGGCCGAGTGAGTGGATGGGTGAGTGAGCAGGTCGGTGGACGAGTGGATGAGTGGGTGAATGGGTGTTGGGTGGGTGAGTGAGTGGGTGAGTTGGTGGATGAGTGAGTGGGTGGGTGAGTGGATGAGTGGGTGGATGAGTGAATGAGTGGGTGGATGAGTGCGTGGATGAGTGAGTGGATGAGTGGGTGGATGAGTGGGTGAACGAGTGGGTGGATGAGTGAGTGAACAAGTGGATAGGTGAGTGAATGAACGAGTGAGTGGATGAGTGAGTGAACGAGTGGTGGATGAGTGAGTTAATGAGTGGGTGGATGAGTGAGTGAACGAGTGGGTGAATAAGTGAGTGAATGAGTGGGTGGATGAGTGAGTGAACGAGTGGGTGGATGAGTGAGCGAATGAGTGGGTGGATGGGTGTATGGGTGAGTGGGTGGGTGAATGGGTGGATGGGTGAGTGAGCAGGTCGGTGGACGAGTGGGTGAATGGGTGGGTGGGTGAGTGGGTAAATGTGTGTATGGGTGGGTGGATGAGTGAGTGGGTGGGTGAGTGGATGAGTGGGTGGATGAGTGAGTGAACGAGTGGATGGGTGAGTGAACCAGTGGGTGGGTGAGTGAGTGGATGAGTGGGTGGATGAGTGAGTGGATGAGTGAGTGAACGAGTGGGTGATGAGTGAATGAATGAGTGGATGGATGAGTGAGTGAACGAGTGGGTGGATGAGTGAGTGAACGAGTGGGTGGATGAGTGAGTGAACGAGTGGGTGGATGAGTGAGTGAATGAGTGGGTGGATGAGTGAGTGAATGAGTGGGTGGATGAGTGAGTGAACGAGTGGGTGGATGAGTGAGTGAACGAGTGGGTGGATGAGTGAGTGAATGAGTGGGTGGATGAGTGAGTGAACGAGTGGGTGGATGAGTGAGTGAACGAGTGGGTGGATGAGTGAGTGAACGAGTGGGTGGATGAGTGAGTGAACGAGTGGTCAATGAGTAAACGAGTGGGTGAATGAGTGAGTGAACGAGTGGCGGATGAGTGAGTGAACGAGTGGGTGGATGAGTGAGTGAACGAGTGGGTGGATGAGTGAGTGAACGAGTGGGTGGATGAGTGAGTGAACGAGTGGGTGGATGAGTGAGTGAACGAGTGGGTGGATGAGTGAGTGAACGAGTGGGTGGATGAGTGAGTGAACGAGTGGGTGGATGAGTGAGTGAACGAGTGGGTGGATGAGTGAGTGAACGAGTGGGTGGATGAGTGAACGAGTGGGTGAATGAGTGAGTGAATGAACGGTGTAAATTCCACGCTCCCATGGCAGACACCTTCCTCAGCAAGGGCAAGGGACTGCATGTCCCTGCTCTCCCCGCCCCCCGCCCTTGACGCACCGCTCCGCTCTTCTTCCTTCTCAAGGTGTCAACTTGCGTGGCCCGCCGCAGTATTTCACTGCCTCCCCGAGGTGGCAATTTGAAATATCCGCTTCGCTTGTTTTCACGGCATTTGTGAGATGGTGGGTGGGGGGGGGTCCGTGCTGCCTCGGCTTTACACAGCTCTGTGTTTATATATAATATACTAGCTGTACTACCCGGCTTCGCCCGGGACTTGTATCCACCACGGCCGGCCGCCTTTGTCTCCCCATTGGCGATGTTAATACGCCACACCAGTTACTCGTTTGAGGCTGAGTCGACCTAGGGGAGGTTCAAATAATCTTGACCGGTGGTGGCCATGAGCGGGAATCGAACTGGGTTCGCCGGGTTGGTAGCGCAGCGTAGCGTTAACCACTACACCCACCGCTCCTCACACACACAGACGCACAGACACACACACAGACAGACACAGACAGACACACAGACACACAGACAGCACGCTAACCACTACACTACCGCTCCCCACACACCACACACGCACACACACAGACACACACACAGACACACACACACAGACACACACACACAGACACACACACAGGCAGCACGCTAAGCACTACACTACCGTTCCCCCTACACACCACACACGCACACACACAGACACACACACAGACACACACACACAGACAGCACGCTAACCACTACACTACCGCTCCCCACACACCACACACGCACACACACAGACACACACACAGACACACACACAGACACAGACAGCACGCTAACCACTACACTACCGCTCCCCACACACCACACACACACACACAGAGACACACACACACAGACACACACACACACAGACACACACACAGGCAGCACGCTAAGCACTACACTACCGTTCCCCCTACACAACACACGCGCACACACACAGACACACACACAGACACACACACACAGACACACAGACAGACACACACACACAGACACACAGACAGCACGCTAACCACTACACTACCGCTCCCCACACACCACACACGCACACACACAGACACACACACAGACACACACACACAGGCAGCACGCTAAGCACTACACTACCGTTCCCCCTACACAACACACGCGCACACACACAGACACACACACAATACACACACACAGACACACACACACAGACACACAGACAGACACACACACACAGACACACAGACAGCACGCTAACCACTACACTACCGCTCCCCACACACCACACACGCATACACACAGACACACACACAGACACACACACACAGACACAGACAGCACGCTAACCACTACACTACCGCTCCCCACACACCACACACACACACACAGACACACACACAGACACACACACACAGACACACACACAGGCAGCACGCTAAGCACTACACTACCGTTCCCCCTACACAACACACGCGCACACACACAGACACACACACAATACACACACATACACACAGACATACACATACATACAAACACACACATACATACACACAAACACATACACAATACACACACACATACATACAGACACACACATACATACACACAAACACATACAGACACATACATACACACATACATACAGACACACAGACATACACATAAACACATACACACATAGTCATGACCTGGCTTTGCCCGGGACTTGTATCCACCACGCCCGGCCGCCTTTGTCTCCCCAGTGGCGATGTTAATACGCCACACCAGTTACTCGTTTGAGGCTGAGTCCCTCCCTCGCCACTCTGCCTCCCTCGCCACTCTGTAGAGGACGTGAAATTTGTATGAATTTACCTCAGAGTGGCGTGTTGGGTGTCGAGGCCTAGCACCATGCAGAGCCTCCCGCCTTGCCTGATTTTCCCACCCGGCGAACGCTGGGTACGGGTGCCGGTCCCCCCCCCCCCCCCCGCGCTATTAAAAATGGCGTCCACCCCGCGGCGAAAAGTTGCTACTCGTTGCCAGGGGCAACCGCCATCAAATGAAAGCGGCGAAGGCGTCGTTAGCTGTTGCCAGGGGCAACCGCCGTCCAATGAAAGTGCGTATGGTCCGAAATCCACACACACATACACAGACAGACAGACATGCACGATTTTATATATATAGATACACAGCTCTGTGTTTATATATAATATATACACAGCTCTGTGTTTATATATAATATATACACAGCTCTGTGTTTATATATAATATATACACAGCTCTGTGTTTATTTATAATATATACACAGCTCTGTGTTTATATATAATATATACACAGCTCTGTGTTTATATATAATATATACACAGCTCTGTGTTTATATATAATATATACACAGCTCTGTGTTTATATAAAATATATACACAGCTCTGTGTTTATATATAATATATACACAGCTCTGTGTTTATATATAATATATACACAGCTCTGTGTTTATATATAATATATACACAGCTCTGTGTTTATATATAATATATACACAGCTCTGTGTTTATTTATTATATACTAGCGGAAGTACCCGGCTTTGCCCGGGTGAAAAATATATTTCTTAAAAACCTTACATATATATACACAGATACTAAGGTATTGTCAAAGCCCGGTGGGCTGTTTGTACATTTCTCCACCAACAAATATATAAGAGGCTTTCACAAGTCCAAAAAGTTGTAGAAAGTGTGGGGTAAATAGTTGATGTCAAAATGTTTCCAAAAATTGCGGTCTCCCCCCCCCCCCCCCTCAAAAAATATCTTTACCCCTCGTAGGTATATATACTAACAACACCTTACATACAACAGAGGAAGTGGTATCTATTGACTCTGTAGTAGTATCTACTGACTGTACCGTAGTATCTACTGAGTCATGTGTAGCTACTGACTGTGTAGTAGTATTTAGTGACTGTAATAACTACTGACCATAGTAGTATTTACTGGGCCTACAGTAGTATCTACCGACTATATACTCGTAACGACTAACTGTATAGTATCTGCTGACTCTATAGTGTATCCACTGACTATAGTAGTAACTACAAAATCTATAGCAGTATCTACTCACTCTATAATAGTATCTACTGACTCTAGTAGCTACTCACCGTAGCAGTATGTACTGACTGTATAGTAGTATATACTGACTGTAGCAGTATTGACTGACTGTAGTGGTATATACTGACTGTTTTAGTATTTACTATAGCGGTATCTACCAACTCGATAGCAGTATCTACTATCACTACAGCAGTGTATACCGACTGAGGTCGTACCTGCTATCACTACAGCAGTGCATACTGCTGTGTTGGTACCTGCTATGATTACAGCAGTGCATACTGCTGTGTTGGTACCTGCTATGATTACAGCAGTGCATACTGCTGTGGTGGTATCTGCTATGATGAGAGGAGTACATATTGTGGTGGTGGTACCTGGTATGATAACAGCAGTGCATATTGACTGTACTCATCATTCACCCTCACCATTCACCACTCACAACTCACCCTTACCACTCATCCTCACCACTCACCACTCCCACTCACTATTCACCATTCACCCTCACAACTCACCACTCACCAACCTCTCTCACCAATCTCCATCACCACCCTCCCTCACCACTCACCCTCACCACTAACCCTCACCACTCTCCCTCACCACTCACCCTCACCACTAACCCTCACCACTAACCCTCACCACTCTCCCTCACCACTCTCCCTCACCACTCACCACTCACTCTCACCATTCACCCTCACCATTCAGCCTCACCACTCACCCTCACCACTCACCGTCACAACCACCACTCACCCTCACCACACAACCTCACCCTCACTACTCACCATTCATCCTCACCAATCACCACTGACCAATCACCACTCACCACTCTCCACTAACCCTCACCACTCAACCTCACCACTCACCCTCAAAACTAACCACTCTCTCACCACTCACCCTCACCACTCAGCACTCACCCTCACCACTCACCCCTCACCACTCACCCATCACCACTCACAACCGCCACTCACCCTCACCATTCACCCTCACCACTCACCCTCACAACAACCACTCACCCTCACCGCTCACCACTCACCCTGACCACTCACCACTCATCCTCACCAATCACACCCTCACCAATCACCACTCACCCGCACTGCTCACCCTCACCACTCACCACTCACGCTCACCCTCACCACTCACCCCTCACTAATCACCACTCATAACCGCCACTCACCCTCACCACTCAACACTCACCCTCACCACTCACCCTCACCACTCACCACTCATCCTCACTACTCACCCTCACCACTCACCCTCACCACTCACCCTCACCACTCACCCTCACTACTCACCACTCATCCTCACCACTCACCCTCAACAATCACCACTCACCCTCACCACTCACGCTCACCACTCACCCTCACCACTCACTCTCACCACTCACCCTCACAACAACCACTCACCCTCACCACTCACCCTCACTACTCACCTCACCACTCACCACTCATCCTCACCAATCACACCCTCACCAATTACCACTCACCCTCACTGCTCACCCTCACCGCTCACCACTCACCCTCACCACTCAACCTCACCCTCACCCCTCACTAATCACCACTCACAACCGCCACTCACCCTCCCCACTCACCCTCACTACTCACCATTCATCCTCACCAATCACCACTGACCAATCACCACTCACCACTCTCCACTAACCCTCACCACTCAACCTCACCACTCACCCTCAAAACTAACCACTCTCTCACCACTCACCCTCACCACTCAGCACTCACCCTCACCACTCACCCTCACCACTCACCCATCACCACTCACAACCGCCACTCACCCTCACCATTCACCCTCACCACTCACCCTCACAACAACCACTCACCCTCACCGCTCACCACTCACCCTGACCACTCACCACTCATCCTCACCAATCACACCCTCACCAATCACCACTCACCCGCACTGCTCACCCTCACCACTCACCACTCACGCTCACCCTCACCACTCACCCCTCACTAATCACCACTCATAACCGCCACTCACCCTCACCACTCAACACTCACCCTCACCACTCACCCTCACCACTCACCACTCATCCTCACTACTCACCCTCACCACTCACCCTCACCACTCACCCTCACCACTCACCCTCACTACTCACCACTCATCCTCACCACTCACCCTCAACAATCACCACTCACCCTCACCACTCACGCTCACCACTCACCCTCACCACTCACTCTCACCACTCACCCTCACAACAACCACTCACCCTCACCACTCACCCTCACTACTCACCTCACCACTCACCACTCATCCTCACCAATCACACCCTCACCAATTACCACTCACCCTCACTGCTCACCCTCACCGCTCACCACTCACCCTCACCACTCAACCTCACCCTCACCCCTCACTAATCACCACTCACAACCGCCACTCACCCTCCCCACTCACCCTCACTACTCACCGCTCATCCTCACCAATCACACCCTCACCAATCACCACTCACCCTCACCATTCACCCTCACCACTCTCCCTCACCACTCACCAGTCATGCTCACCACTCACCATCACTACTCACCACTCACCCTCAACACTCACCCTCACCGCTCACCACTCACCCTCACTACTCACCCTCACCACTCATCCTCACCAATCACACCCTCACCAATTACCACTCACCCTCACTGCTCACCCTCACCGCTCACCACTCACCCTCACCACTCAACCTCCCCTCACCACTCAACCTCATCCTCACCCCTCACTAATCACCACTCACAACCGCCACTCACCCTCCCCACTCACCCTCACTACTCACCACTCATCCTCACCAATCACACCCTCAACAATCACCACTCACCCTCACTGCTCACCACTCACCCTCACTACTCACCCTCACCACTCATCCTCACCAATCACACCCTCACCAATCACCACTCACCCTCACCACTTGCCACTCACCCTCACCATTCACCACTCACCCTCACCATTCACCCTCACCACTCTCCCTCACCACTCTCCCTCACCACTCACCAGTCATGCTCACCACTCACCATCACTACTCACCACTCACCCTCAACACTCACCCTCACCGCTCACCACTCACCCTCACCACTCACCCTGACCACTCACCACTCATCCTCACCAATCACACCCTCACCAATCACCACTCACCCTCACTGCTCACCCTCACTGCTCACCCTCACCACTCACCCTCACAACAACCACTCACCCTCACTACCAAAAACTACACATGTGTTAGTCCCTGGGTAGTGTTATTTTCTATACGCTGACATCTCAAAAGTTACAAATTGGAGAAAATTCCCCTCAAACTTAGTTTTTGAGATACAGACAGTGACCAAATTTTTAATCGTAAAAATATATTTTTTTTTTACCAAAAACTACACATGTGTTAGTCTCTGGGTAGTAAGTGTTATTTTCTATACGCTGACATCTCAAAAGTTACAAATGGGATAAAATTCCCCTCAAACTTAATTTTTTTTGACACGGACAGTGATATTTACAAATGGACCTATTTTGCTAGGAGAAAACGTGTGCATTTGTGTAATTCTTTCCTTTATATAAAGTTCTGGTCACAAAAGCAACATGTATGGGGAATAATAGCCATCTTATATACTTAGGAGGCTTAAGCAATATAAAAATAACACTTTTTACCCAGGGAAAAATCGTGGTGCATAGTGTATATTTACTATCATCAAACATAACTTAATCCCTAACATCTTTTAATATATAAGAGTGATACAAAATAGTAAACATAAATATTTAAATGTTTTAACTGAGCTGTGAAGTTGCGTGACTAACCTCGTAGCTTTTCGACGGGAATAAGAATCTCCGCGATTGTTTGAAGATATCGGTGAGGGTGGGGGGAAGGTAAACACGCCCACTCGTGACATCCTCCCCCCACCGAACACGGAGCAACGCCGCGAGTGTGTGCGAGTCTGAGCGTGTGAGTCTGTCTGAGTGTGTGTGAGTCTGAAAGTGTGAGAGCGAGTGTATGTGTGAGTCTGAGTGTTAGAGTGAGTCTGTGTGTGTGAGTCTGAGTGTGAGAGTGAGTTTGTGTGTGAGTGTGAGTGTATGTGTGTGTGTGAGAGTGAGTGTATGTGTGTGAGTCTGAGAGTGTGAGAGTGGAGTGTATGTACAATAATACTGTCTAATCGCTATAATTTTATTATCTACCGACCCTATAATAGTAATTGCACACATTGGGGTGGAAGGGGAGTGAAGAGGACGTGAAACTTTGATGAATTTACCTCAGAGTCGCGTGTTAATGCGTGCGCATATTTGTAACGGGAATTAAAAATGGCGTCCACCCCGCAGCGAAGTTGTTGCTACCCGTTGCCAGGGGCAACCGCCGTGGTCCGCGCCGGCCGGCAATATTAAATAAATAAATAAAGAGCAATCGCACTAAATCGATAATCGGTCCGATTTAAAGTTTAGAGACGAAAATCGGAAATGCCTAAGTTTACCGCGGGCCGGGGGCGTGCCCACCTGCAAAATTTAATCTCGGCGAACCCCACGGTCCGAGAGCTAAATCCCCCGGAAGGGAGCGTACGCAGACGGACAAACAGACAGACAGACAGACAAAAAATGAATTATATAGGTTAGATATAATATATACACAGCTCTGTGTTTATATATAATATATATACAGCTCTGTGTTTATATATAATATATACACAGCTCTGTGTTTATATATAATATATACACAGCTCTGTGTTTATATATAATATATACACAGCTCTGTGTTTATATATAATATATACACAGCTCTGTGTTTATATATAATATATACACAGCTCTGTGTTTATATATAATATATACACAGCTCTGTGTTTATATATAATATATACACAGCTCTGTGTTTATATATAATATATACACAGCTCTGTGTTTATATATAATATATACACAGCTCTGTGTTTATATATAATATATACACAGCTCTGTGTTTATATATAATATATACACAGCTCTGTGTTTATTTATTATATATATATAATATATACACAGCTCTGTGTTTATATATAATATATATACAGCTCTGTGTTTATATATTTTTTTTTTATATAATATATACACAGCTCTGTGTTTATATATAATATATACACAGCTCTGTGTTTATATATAATATATACACAGCTCTGTGTTTATATATAATATATACACAGCTCTGTGTTTATATATAATATATACACAGCTCTGTGTTTATATATAATATATACACAGCTCTGTGTTTATATATAATATATACACAGCTCTGTGTTTATATATAATATATACACAGCTCTGTGTTTATATATAATATATACACAGCTCTGTGTTTATATATAATATATACACAGCTCTGTGTTTGTATATAATATATACACAGCTCTGTGTTTATATATAATATATACACAGCTCTGTGTTTATATATAATATATAAACAGCTCTGTGTTTATATATAATATATACACAGCTCTGTGTTTATATATAATATATACATAGCTCTGTGTTTATATATAATATATACACAGCTCTGTGTGTATATATAATATATACACAGCTCTGTGTTTATATATAATATATACACAGCTCTGTGTTTATATATAATATATACACAGCTCTGTGTTTATATATAATATATACACAGCTCTGTGTTTATATATAATATATACACAGCTCTGTGTTTATTTATAATATATACACAGCTCTGTGTTTATATATAATATATACACAGCTCTGTGTTTATATATAATATATATACAGCTCTGTGTTTATATATAATATATACACAGCTCTGTGTTTATATATAATATATATACAGCTCTGTGTTTATATAAAATATATACACAGCTCTGTGTTTATTTATAATATATACACAGCTCTGTGTTTATATATAATATATACACAGCTCTGTGTTTATATATAATATATATACAGCTCTGTGTTTATATAAAATATATACACAGCTCTGTGTTTATTTATAATATATACACAGCTCTGTGTTTATATATAATATATACACAGCTCTGTGTTTATTTATAATATATACACAGCTCTGTGTTTATATAAAATATATACACAGCTCTGTGTTTATTTATAATATATACACAGCTCTGTGTTTATTATAATATATATACAGCTCTGTGTTTATATATAATATATACACAGCTCTGTGTTTATATATAATATATATACAGCTCTGTGTTTATATATAATATATACACAGCTCTGTGTTTATATATAATACATACACAGCTCTGTGTTAATATAAAATATATACACAGCTCTGTGTTTATATAAAATATATACACAGCTCTGTGTTTATATATAATATATACACAGCTCTGTGTTTATTTATAATATATATACAGCTCTGTGTTTATATATAATATATACACAGCTCTGTGTTTATATATAATATATACACAGCTCTGTGTTTATATATAATATATACACAGCTCTGTGTTTATATATAATATATACACAGCTCTGTGTTTATATATAATATATACACAGCTCTGTTTATATATAATATATACACAGCTCTGTGTTTATATATAATATATATACAGCTCTGTGTTTATATATAATATATACACAGCTCTGTGTTTATTTATAATATATACACAGCTCTGTTTTTATATATAATATATACACAGCTCTGTGTTTATTTATAATATATACACAGCTCTGTGTTTATATATAATATATACACAGCTCTGTGTTTATTTATAATATATACACAGCTCTGTGTTTATATATAATATATACACAGCTCTGTGTTTATATATAATATATACACAGCTCTGTGTTTATATATAATATATACACAGCTCTGTGTTTATATATAATATATACACAGCTCTGTGTTTATTTATAATATATACACAGCTCTGTGTTTATATATAATATATACACAGCTCTGTGTTTATTTATAATATATACACAGCTCTGTGTTTATTATAATATATACACAGCTCTGTGTTTATATATAATATATACACAGCTCTGTGTTTATATATAATATATACACAGCTCTGTGTTTATATATAATATATACACAGCTCTGTGTTTATATATAATATATACACAGCTCTGTGTTTATATATAATATATACACAGCTCTGTGTTTATATATAATATATACACAGCTCTGTGTTTATATATAATATATACACAGCTCTGTGTTTATATATAATATATACACAGCTCTGTGTTTATATATAATATATACACAGCTCTGTGTTTATATATAATATATACACAGCTCTGTGTTTATATATAATATATACACAGCTCTGTGTTTATATATAATATATACACAGCTCTGTGTTTATATATAATATATACACAGCTCTGTGTTTATATATAATATATACAGAGCTCTGTGTTTATATATAATATATACACAGCTCTGTGTTTATATATAATATATACATCGGTAACCTACAGCCCCCTTGGTCCATCCACTGCTGGATGACGGTGGGTGCGCGGGTAGGGGGCGGGTGGGGGGGGGGTGGAGGGGGCGGGTAGGTGGGCGGGTAGGGGGCGGGTGGGGGCGGGTAGGGGGCGGGTGGGGGGCGGGTAGTTGGGCGGGTGGGGGGCGGGTGGGGGGGGCGGGGGTGGGCGGGTGAGTGGGGTAGGCGCCACGTCACCGGTCCGGTCCTGCGTCGGCTCAGCCTCAAAAGAGTTCCTCGACATGGCCGCTGGGGAGACAAAGGTGGCCGGGCGTGGTGCCGGCCACCCTGTCCCACGTGCGTCGTGCCGGCCTCTGTAGGCGCCGCTTCTCGCTGACGGCACTTGCCCCGACAGCCTGCTGAGGCTATAACACGGGGGCTGGAGGGGGGCTGATTTTCGTCTCTGTCGCGTTGTGTGGGAATGGCAAAAGGCCCGGGGGAATGGATGTCATGGAACTACTCCTGAATGTCACTTCCGCGTGGCCTTGCACGCGCCGCGGCTGGGATTTGGCCAAATATCTCGCGCGAGGCTCTCGGTCGTCCAAAGTCGATTCCGCGAAAGATTCGCAAAAGCTGCGTTTGGTCGTACAGGCTCGGTCCGGATGTCTTGTGACCCTCCCCCACTATTCACGCAGCCCGAACATCGTCGACAATTGACAATGGAACGCTGCCGACGAGAACGATCGCTGTTGTGCATCACAACAACAACAACGACGACGACGGTTGTGGAGTGTACACAACAACAACAACGCAACAACCATCCTCACCTTTGGTGTTTAACGACTTTAAACTTCAACATTATCCTCGGTGTGGCCCAGTATCAACACCAGACAAAATCAGTTGGCACCTCGCTTCTCTACTCTTTGGTTCTGTAGGTGAAAATAAAACAAATTGTAATAAGAAAATAGAATAACATTTTTTAAATAAAAAATAGAATAAAATAGAATAATAAAATAGAATAATAAAATAGAATAATAAAATAATAAAAATAAAATGAAAATAACTAAAATTGAGTTACTTTTATTATTTTATTAATCTAATAATCTAGAATTACCTCGCTTCTCGCTTCAAACGTCCACGCGAATCGCCGTCTTCATCCATCCAAAGCCATCACCTCCACCACCATCACCTCCACCACCATCACCTCCACCACCATCATCATCACGACACCAGAATGGTGAAGTTTGGTCAAACACAACTCGGCCAAATCGCCTCCTCGACGGGAGTCTCGTCTTGTTGGGATCGCTCGCGAAACGTCGAACTTCAGAGCGCAAGCGAAACGCCGGTGGATTTCGACCCTTGGCGTTCTGCTCCACGCCCTGTCCGCTCCAAGCCCCGTGACGACTGCGCCTCTTCTGCTGAGTCACCGTGAAAGTTCCACAAGTCGCGATGACGCCCCCTCCACCCCGCACCCCCCAGTGGCTGTCACAACGAAACTCTTGAGCGCGCGGCAGTCGCGAGACCCCGCCCCCCGCCCCCCCCGCTGGGAGCTCAGCCGTCGTGTCAACACGGCTGGTCAATGATTCACTTGCTGGATACACGATCTGTATTGAAGAGCTACGCCCAGTCTTCTTTGCAGGAGAGTGCTGCAATGTGCTGTACCTGTGCAATGTGTCCTTACATACTTTATTATATTCATATATTGTCAGTGGCTTGCTTGCTTGCTGGCCACGTCCATGTTTTGCACTCATCTCGTTCTGTGCACTTGGACGTCTGTGAAGAAGCGCTTCACCGCTCATCGGATTCCTCCGCTCTGAATGAAGACGCCGGCTCTGAGCTGCAGAGCGAGTGAACGCGATGGGGGGGAGGAGCTGAGATGGATGCGCCCTGGTGAGACGGTGTCGCTGAGGGAGGGCGGGGCAACGCTTGTGTGTGATGACGTCACCTAGGAGTTTTAAAAATGTCGAAGCAGCGAGAAGTGACGAGGTGAGTGGTGAGTGGTGGGATGAGTGGTGGGTGACGAGATGAGTGGTGAGTGGTGGGATGAGTGGTGAGGAGAGTGATGACTGGTGGGTGACGAGGTGAGTGGTGGGATAAGTGGTGGGATGAGTGGTGAGCGGTGGGATGAGTGGCGAGTGGTGAGATGAGTGAGGAGTGAGTGGTGAGGTGACTGGTGGGTGACGAGGTGAGTGGTGGGATGAGTGGTGAGGTGAGTGGTGGGATGAGTGGTGAGGTGAGTGGTGGGATGAGTGATGAGGAGAGTGATGACTGGTGGGTGACGAGGTGAGTGGTGGGATGAGTGGTGGGATGAGTGGTGAGGTAAGTGGTGAGGTGAGTGACGAGATGAGTGGTGGGATGAGTGGTGAGGTGAGGTCAAAAACAACAACAACAAGCACAAGACAACTTAGATTAAGGCCATCAGTCTAACTCTGTACTACAACAACACAAACATGGCTAAACCAATACACTTTTCTAAATCACCAAAATAAAGCCATGAAAGCAATGAAACAGTGATCATAGGAACTGTGACGGAGTTTTCACAATAAACTTCATAAACAACACGTACCAGCAGAACCCTGCAGCCACAGCTGCTGCTGCTGCACGAGTCTCTCCACTACAACAGCAGCAGCAGGAGCATCAGTCGCAGAATTATAATTTCTCAATGCACCTTTAAGATCAGCGCACTAAATCAAAACACAGGTCATACTTTGATTTAAAGCTTTCGTGACTGCAGGGATTCATCTTCTTGGTTCTTTCGGTAAAGTCACGTAGAAGGGAAATAATAAAATAATAAAAATAAAACATCGTAAAATAATTCTCACGACGTTTCGGCCACAACGCAAGCAGCCGTCCTCAGGTGTCTCCCCGACAGACCTGGTCTTCACCTGAGGACGGCTGCTTGCGTTGTGGCCGAAACGTCGTGAGAATTATTTTACGATGTTTTATTTTTATTATTTTATTGCTTCCCTTCTACGTGACTTTACCGAAAGAACCAAGAAGACAGGTCACACTTTGTAGCGATCACCCGGAGCGACACGTTGTATTTGAGGCCACTGAACAGCAGCGACAGCTCGGGGTGTACAACTCCTCTAGAGCAGCTTTGAGTGATGAAGCAGTCGTTGTTACGCGCTTATATGGTTCACAAGACGACTTGTTGTGGTTTATGTTTTGTCTAAACGTTGCTGCTTGTTGTTGTTGTCATCTTGACGCGGGGTGGTGGTGGTGGGGGTTGTGGTGGGGGGGTTGTGGTGGGGGTGGTGGTGGGGGTGGGGGTTGTGGTGAGGGTTGTGGTGGGGGTTGTGGTGGGGGTGGTGGTGGGGGGGTGGTGGTGGGGGTGGGGGGGGTGGTGGGGGGGTTGTGGTGGGGGTGGTGGTGGGGGGTGGGGGTTGTGGTGGGGGTGGTGGTGGGGGGTGGTGGTGGGGGTGGGGGGGTGGTGGGGGGGGTGGTGGGGGTGGGTGGCAGAGGCGTGGACTCGAGTCATGTGACTTGGACTCGAGTCAGACTCGAGTCATGAATTTGATGACTTCAGACTCGACTTAGACTTGCATAACAATGACTTTGTCCCACCTCTGAGGTGTGGACTCGAGTCATGTGACTTGGACTCGAGTCAGACTCGAGTCATGAATTTGATGACTTCAGACTCGACTTGGACTTGCATAACAATGACTTTGTCCCACCTCTGGTGGGTGGTGGGGTGGGGGTGGTGGGGGTTGTGGTGAGGATTGTGGTGGGGGTTGTGGTGGTGGGGGTGGTGGGGGTTGTGGTGAGGGTTGTGGTGGGGGTGGTGTGGGTTGTGGTGGGGGTGGTGGTGGGGGGTGGTGAGGGTTGTGGTGAGGGTTGTGGGGGGGGTGGTGGTGGGGGGGGTTGTGGTGGGGGTGGTGGTGGGGGTGGTGGGGGGTGGTGGTGGTGGGGAGAGCTGACAAACTCCAACTCTACGGGCGTCAGGATCGGGATTCGAACCCACGTCCTGCACACCGTCACGAGCGTTTGCATTTGGGAGTGGTGCGAGGGGGGGGTCACCGATCTACGCCACACACACGGACACTCACACAGACACTCACACAGACACACACAGACACACACACGGACACTCACACAGACACTCACAGACACTCACACGGACACTCACACGGACACTCACACACACGGACACTGTCAGGAGTCCACGCTCGCTCTAGCGCCCTCTCCTGGCCGTGCAGGGCACGGCTCCTCGGCGTCCAAGCGACGAGACTCTCACGACATGTGTGCGACCAGGCCAAGCCCCGCGCTCGCCACAGCGCTGCCGGGTGACAGGCGCGCGTCACCACCACGTGGTCGTCGTCGTTGTTGAACAGCGCCTTGTGGCGTCGTCGCTGTTTCTGCAGAGTCGCAGCCAGCCATGGACTGCCTGTGTGGAAAGAGAAAGACTCCGGAGCAGATGGTGCGGCGGAACCAGCGAGCCCTCGCGCGCGCCATGAGAGACCTGGAGCGCGAGAGACAGACGCTGCAGACGCAGGAGAAGAAGATCGTCGCTGAGATCAAGAAGATGGCCAAAGCCGGCCACATGGTGAGGGAGCACGGGTATATAGTTTGGTGGGCCCTCGCTAAGCTACGTGGCAGTGGGGAGGAAAGCGCTGTGGGTGGAGTCGGGATTAGCGGGAGGTGGTGATGGGTGGGACACGTGTGCAGGGTGATGGGTGGGACACGTGTGCAGGGTGATGGGTGGGACACGTATGCAGGGTGATGGGTGGGACACGTGTGCAGGGTGATGGGTGGGACACGTGTGCAGGGTGATGGGTGGGACACGTGTGCAGGGTGATGGGTGGGACACGTGTGCAGGGTGATGGGTGGGACACGTATGCAGGGTGATGGGTGGGACACGTGTGCAGGGTGATGGGTGGGACACGTGTGCAGGGTGATGGGTGGGACACGTGTGCAGGGTGATGGGTGGGACACGTGTGCAGGGTGATGGGTGGGACACGTGTGCAGGGTGATGGGTGGGACACGTGTGCAGGGTGATGGGTGGGACACGTGTGCACGGTGATGGGTGGGACACGTGTGCAGGGTGATGGGTGGGACACGTGTGCAGGGTGATGGGTGGGACACGTGTGCAGGGTGATGGGTGGGACACGTGTGCAGGGTGATGGGTGGGACACGTGTGCAGGGTGATGGGTGGGACACGTGTGCAGGGTGATGGGTGGGACACGTGTGCAGGGTGATGGGTGGGACACGTTGCAGGGTGGAGGAGGAGGCGGGTAAGGGTCGGCAACTTTGAGTTTGGGAATGGAATGTGCCCATCTCCATGTGACAGACACACTCTCTCTCTCTGTACGTGCCTCTTTCCCCATATCTCTCTGTGTCTCTATTTTTGTCTCAGCTCTGTCTCTCTGTCGTGTGTCTTGTGCCCTTCGTGTGTGGATCTTTCTGTTTTTGTGTTTGTCTCTCCGTGGCTTGGTCTCAGTGTCCTACTTTCTTCGTGTGTGGATCTCTCTCTCTCGCTGTTTCTGTGTGTCTCGTTAATCCTACCTGTGTCTTTCGCCCTCTCTCCGTCTCTGTCGCCCGTGTCCATCTCCCTTGTCGCGTTTCTTATCGCTCTGTTGACCCCATCGCCCTGAGCCCACCGCCCTGACCCTCGCCCGCGGCAGGACGCCGTCAAGATCATGGCCAAGGACCTGGTGCGCACGCGTCGCCACATCAAGAAGTTCATGGTGATGCGAGCCAACATCCAGGCCGTGTCCTTCAAGATGCACACGCTCAAGTCCAACGGCGCGATGGCCCAGGCCATGAAGGGCGTCACCAGGGCCATGGCCGCCATGAACCAGCAGGTAGGTGTGCTGGGCCCCGCTGCCTCGCACGCACACGCACGGAGCTTTGCGAGCGCTAGAATCGCGCTTAATCGCCTTTGTCTTACCAACTCCAGAGACGAGAATTTTGCGCGTGTGATCACCCGGGTCACCAAAGTAACACGGAACAACTCAAAGTGTGGACAATGGAAGCAGAAACAATAAATGCGTTGAAGAAGAAATGCCGACTCTACGCCTGCGAGCAAATCACTGCGGCATGCGCCCGCACCTCATTGGCTGTCTGGAAGCTAAGCAGGGTTTTTGGGCCTGGTTGGTAATTTAATGGGTGACCACCGTCAACACCACCGCGATTTTCCGGGCGTTTCGTTGGCTCTGAAAATGTACTTCCGGAAAAGAATTTGGTCAGCGATACGTTACACAAACAGGAGCAAATCAAAAATGGCACGAGTATCGTCGATGGGATTTCAAAACTTAAAAAAATGTCATCGACGCTTCTTCGACTGCCATTCTTCAACATTGTATCTTAAATATGCTAAATTCCTCTTGATATGCAAATTCCTTTGTCAAGGCGCTCTTCCCCCTCCAACCCAGCAGCTTAAATATACGCTGCCAAGCCTGGTGGTGTTTCATTTAGACACTGTCTTTCTGACAGACCTGGTCTTCACCTGAGGACAGCTGCTTGCGTTGTGGCCGAAACGTCGTGTAAATTGTATTTAATTATGTTATATTTTTATTATTTTATTATTTCCATTCTACGTGATGACTTTACCGAAAGAACCAAGAAGATGGTTATTTATGTTTGACATTTGTTGTTCTGGCTACGGGTCGAGACTTGTCTAAGTCTTCGTGCTCGCTGGTAGCCTGGGTGAATTGTGGTGGAGCGGGGTCCTGGCTGAGCCTGGCTCACAAACTCAATAAACAAATCAACAACACGGGTCGAGGGCGATGATTGCACTTGGGTTACAATTGTTACAGTGGAATCCCTCTTCTTCACGTTGGTGATTGGTTCCGTGAAACTGGTGGTTAAGCGAAAAGGCTTAATTTGTTCCGATGGCATCGAAAGTTACCCTTCAAAAGAAGTTCTTTATAACATTTAAACAATGAACATATTAATTCATAAAGATACTAACAACATTATAAACACATCGTGTTAAAAGAAACGGGGTTAATCGATGCATTAATTAATATTTACTCCATCGACAACAGCCCGTCGTTAACAGGGGAATGGTCGGTAAGTGAACACACTGGGCTCTATGGAGGCACTACACTACACTATACACTACACTACTATACACTACACTATACACTACACTACTATACACTACACTACACTATACACTACACTACTATACACTACTATACACTACACTACTATACACTACACTATACACTATACACTACACTACTATACACTACACTATACACTACACTATACACTACACTACTATACACTACACTACTATACACTACACTACTATACACTACACTATACACTACACTATACACTACACTATACACTACTATACAATACGCTATACACTACACTATACACTACACTATACACTACACTACTATACACTACACTATACACTACACTATACACTACACTATACACTACACTACTATACACGACCGATGACTCGTCTCCGCCGGCGCGCGTGTCGCACCCCGCCCAGCTCACGCTGCCGCAGGTCCACAAGATCATGATGGAGTTTGAGGAGCAGTCGGAGATCACGGACGTGAAGGAGGAGGTGATGAACGACGCCATCGACGACGCCGTGGGCGATGAGGGCGACGAGGAGGAGGAGGAGAGGTGAGGGGGGGTGAGTCGCGAGCTCTCATACTCTGATGGTGCGTTGTCTTTGAGTTGTGCGCCTTTTGGCGTCATCTGGTCCAACACCATGTGAGACTAAGGAAAGCTGTCTCAGGTGTGGACCAATCAACTTCAAGGACAGTGCATACATTATCAGAGTTGTGTGTTTTGTTTGTATTATGACTGCAGGTATTGCAGTCTATGCAAACATGACTCCTTGTAAAAAGGTGTCAGTTTTGTTGCCAGATAGAAGGGTAAAAAACAATTATCAAAGGCAAAGTTGTGTGTATGTGTGTGTCTGTTCAAAATGTTCAGCGTACTTCCCGACATGCAACACACTGGAAAATTGCCACGTGGGTACTTTCCAGACTGTACACCACACGGCCACCACCGTTGACGATTATTTGAACCGGTCCTGGGCCTTCCCTAGGTCCACTCAGCCTCAAACAATTAACTGGTGTGGTGCGTGAACGTCACCACTGGGGAGACAAACGCGGCCGGGCGTGGTGAATTAAGTCCCGGGTGAAGCCGGGGTAGTGAAGCTCGTCACTAATACCATGAGCCAAGAATGTCTGTGTGTCCCGCGTGTGACGTCACTCCACGTCGACCAGCCCCCCTCATTAATAATCATGAGCTGGTGATGTCAGTCACGTGGACCCCCCCCCCTTATTGATGACGTCACTCACGTGGACCCCGCCCCCACCCCCTCATCAATAACCATGAGCTGGTCATTATTTTCGATTGAATATTTCTGATTAACTGCGATACGCCCGTCCTCGGACGGGCTATAGGCGAGTGGAAATATATGAGGCCTCAATAATATTGAGCGGATCTACCATTGCTAAGTACGGATTACTCTTTGGTTCTCATAATAATAAAATACATTTGTATTTAATAAAATAAAAAATAATTTTATTTAATAAAATAATTATTAATTGTATTTTTTGCTACCTACGTGACTTTACCAAAAGAACCAAAGAGTATGGATCCCTGCAGTCACGAAAGCTTCAAATCTAGATTGAAGTGTGGGTTAACCAAAGCGTTCCGGAGTAATTTGCGGCATTGTGGATTCACGCACGTGCCTCATAAGCATCGTGGATTTTTAAGGTTGCAACTATTTGCCTTTCTCCGTGCTTTTGTCTCTGTGTGTGTCTCGTCCTGTTTGCGTCAGTGTCTCTGTTTTTGGCTTGTGTACGTGTGTGTACGTGTGTATCTCGGCCTCGCTGTGTGCTGCGTTGCACCGCTAGTCGAGTAGATAACCTTGCGTTCAATAAACCCTCGGAGCCAGGATGAACGTCCAACTCCGATCGTCATTTATTGATTGTAACAAGGTAAAAAGAGAATGCTTCTTAAGCTCCCACAATGGACAAGTGCGGCTGTGGTCTCCTGAGATGCGATGCGTGCCGCCATCTTGAATTATTAGTAAGATGGCTGAAGCCCGCGTGGTTCACTGTAAATCTAACATCCTGACTTCCTGGTCACGTGACCAAAATTAGCATAAAAAACAGGAACTTCCTGTGCACGTACGCTCCACATCTGCCGTGAGGCAAGACAGTGTGTGTGTGTCGACCCGTGGCACCTGCTGGGTCTGCCCCGTGACCTGCCAGCGGGCGTTCGACACTTCACGTGGCCTCAAGGTGCACATGGCCTGGCACAAGCGTCGTGGTGATGTCACCGCCACTTAGTGGCGAATGGCGGTTGTTGTTGTGTACGTGTGTGTGTACGTTTGTGTGTGTGTCTGTCTCCGCGTGTGTCTGTGTGCCTGTCCGTGCGGCGCCGTGGGGAGCAGTGTAACGTGGTTAGCGGACTGCGCTACGAACCCGGAGATCCGAATTCAATTCCTGCGTGCGACCTATAACAGTGGTGGATATGAGAAGCGATCCTGGGCCTCCGCTAGATCGACTCAGCCTTAAATGATTACCCGATGCGGTGCGTCACAAACACATCGCCGCCGGGGAGGCAAAGGTGGCCGGGCGTAGTGCCACCCACCCAGCCACCCACCCAGCCCGTCTGTCAGCGGTGTTACTCGCCAATAGCACTTGCCCCAGCAGGCTGGTGAATGCTACACAGGTGGTGGTGGGGAGGGGGTCGCGCGATGTTTGACCATTGGCTTCGTGTGTGTGTGTGTGTGTCCTTGTGTGTGTGCGTGTGTGCGTGTGCGTGTGTGTGCGTGTGTGTGCGTGTCTGTGTGTGTGTGTCTGTGTGTGTATGTCTGTGTGTGTGTCTGTGTGTGTGTCCTTGTGTGTGTGTGTGCGTGCGTGTGCGCGTGTGTGTGCGTGCGTGTGTGCGCGTGTGCGTGCGTGTGCACGTGTGTGTGTGCGTATGTCTGTGTGTGTGCGTGTGTGTGTGTCTTTGTCTTTGTGTGTGTCTGTGTGTCTGTGTGTGTGTATCTGTGTGTGTGTCTGTGTGCGTGTGTGTCTGTGTGTGTGTGTGCATGTGTCTGTGTGTGTCTGTGTGTCTGTGTGTGTGTGTCTGTGTGTGTGCATGTGTGTCTGTGTGTGTGTGTGTCTGTGTGTGTGTCTGTGTGTGTGTGCATGTGTGTCTGTGTGTGTGTGTGTCTGTGTGTGTGTGTCTGGGTGTGTGTGTCTGTGTGTCTGTGTGTCTGTGTGTGTCTGTGTGTCTGTGTGTGTGCGCGTGTGCAGTGATGCCATCGTGAGCCAGGTGCTGGACGAGCTGGGACTCGGCCTCGCGGACAAACTCTCGAGTGAGTTTCTTCATTTCGCGACTCACCCAGCCACCCACCCAGCCACCCACCCAGCCACCCACTCACCCAGCCACCCACTCAGCCACCCACTCACCCAGCCACCCACTCACCCAGCCACCCACCCAGCCACCCACTCAGCCACCCACTCAGCCACCCACTCAGCCACCCACTCAGCCACCCACCCAGCCACCCACCCAGCCACCCACTCAGCCACCCACCCAGCCACCCACTCAGCCACCCACTCACCCAGCCACCCACTCACCCAGCCACCCACCCAGCCACCCACTCAGCCACCCACTCAGCCACCCACCCAGCCACCCACCCAGCCACCCACTCAGCCACCCACCCAGCCACCCACTCAGCCACCCAGCCACCCACTCACCCAGCCACCCAGCCACCCACCCAGCCACCCACCCAACCACCCACTCAGCCACCCACCCACCCAGCCACCCACTCAGCCACCCACCCAGCCACCCACTCAGCCACCCACCCAGCCACCCACCCAGCCACCCACTCAGCCACCCACTCAGCCACCCACCCACCCAGCCACCCACCCACCCAGCCACCCACCCAGCCACTCAGCCACCCAGCCACCCACCCACCCAGCCACCCACCCACCCAGCCACCCATCCAGACATCCACGCAGCCACCCATCCAGACATCAACCCAGACATCCACCCAGCCACCCACCCACCCAGCCACCCACCCAGCCACCCAGCCACCCACCCAGACATCCACGCAGCCACCCACCCAGACATCCACCCAGCCACCCACCCAGACATCCACCCAGCCACCCACCCAGACATCCCGCCGAGTGATAACACACACCGCAGTAATTACTAGGGTGGCCCCGCCAGATACGAACCTCTGCAGCGAGCGCACGACCGCCGGACCCCGAGCCGTGCGGAGCGTGAAGAACGGCGAGTTGTCGGATCAGAAAAGCGGAGACAATTACGTCGTTTGATAGGGTTTGGCGCGGTGCGTCCACGGGCAAAGTGGCCGCTCGTAGACGCGGCACGACTCGCGCGCGTCGCCGATGTCGCCGAAGCCTCGACGCGTGTTTACAGCATGGGAGCTGTTCTGGCTTTTCTCGGGTCTCTTATTACGATTATTGTTGTTATTTGTAATTTCAACTTGTGCCGCTGTGCCACTGCCGTTGCCTTCCTCCCCACCGGCATTTCGCTCATCGCCGTCGAACGGAGAGAGCACGAGGAGGCAGCGTGGACGAGTAGTGGGGGAAGGCAGCAGCAGCCAGGAGACGGTGCTACCAACAATTGCCTGGGTTCTGCAGCCCTTGATTTATTAAGCAAATTTCAGTAAACTAACGACCGTTAATACACGTGGGAGGAAACTGAATCACCCAGAGAATGCCCAACGCGTGCGAGGGGGCAACACTCTATCCCATGCAGATGCAACGGGTGGCGTTCAGTGCGCGCTTGCCTGCACCGCTTGCTCCCGGCGAGCCACCAGCCCTCGCTGCCGCCTCCACAGCTGCGCCGCGTGGCTGGCGGTCTTCTCTGTGTCTGCGGGAGTGCAGCGGTCAGCGCCACGGCCAACACCGGTGACGATGATCTGAACCGGTCCTGGGCCCTCCCCTAGGTCGACTCGGTCTCAAACGAGTACCCGGTGCGGTGTGTAGTGAACATCGCTAGCACTGGGGGAGAGACAAAGGCGGCCGGGTGTGGTGGTGCTTGCCACCCGCACCCCCCCTCGTGCGCCACGGCGCCGGCGGCCTTCGTAGGTGCCGCTCGCTGACGGCACTCGCCCCTCCAATTAGTGAAGGCTGCACGGGGACCTTTGTCTTTGTGCGAGTGGCGGTGTTCCGTGTGCGTGCGCTTGACCGTCGCTGTTTTCTCTCCGTGTGTCTCCCCCCACCCACCCCACACCCCGCCCCCCACCCACCCGCAGCTCTACCGGCCACAGGCGGCTGCGTTCAGCGTGTCCGCAGGCAAGATGGCCGCAGGCAAGATGGCCGCCGCCGACCTCGACGTGCGACTCAACGACCTGCAGTGTGATTAGGGGGGGGTGGGGTGGCGGGGGTGGGTGAGTGGGGGGTGGGTGGGTGGTGGGGGGGGCGGGGTGGGCAGGGTGGGTGGGGGGTGGGTGGGGGGCGGGGTGGGTGGGGGGTGAGGTGGTTGAGTGGGTGGGGGGGCGGGGTGGGTGGGGGTGGGTGGGGGGGGTGGGTGGGAGGTGGGTGGGGCGGGTTGGGGGGGGTTGTGATCCATGCCAGGTTCGGATGCTAATCAGTGAAACGGTGGCGGCCATGGTCTGAATTGAACCTGTGTCACCGGCGTTGTGGGGCGGTGTGCAGTGACTCCACCCCCCCACCACCCCCCCACCAACCCCCCGTAGTCGTTAACTGGCTGTGCTGTTGGCAAGCGCCTGTCCAGGATGGTAGGGGGGCAGCTATGGGGGGGGGGGGGGGCTGGCGTGACGATCTGCACGCCCGGCCACGCACCAGGTAACTCGTTTTAAGGCCGAGTCGACCTAGGGGAGGCCCAGGACCGATATCATCTGCCGCTGATGTTGGCCACGGTCGCGAGTGAAACTTGGGTCCGCCGCCGGGCCGCTGACCTCCAGCACTCCCCGTTGACGCACGCGATGTGCTCGGTCAAGTCGCCGCACACTGAAGCCGCCTCGCTCTGGAAGTGGCTTTTGTCGTTTGACGTTCATGCTTGGGACATTTGGCCGTTCATATTTGCTGTTCCGGATACTTGCTGCAGTTTGTACGTTTTTAGGCTTTTGCCATTTCACTAACACGGCCCGTTCGCACCTTAATCGGAGCGCGTTTTTGTCTCCGTTTGTCGCCGTCTGTATCCTCGTGGGGGGGGGGGGGGGAGGAATCCTGCCCCGTTGGAGATCGCCAACCCCGCCCACCCCCACAGAACCACAGGAGCAGATGTCCACACCCGAGACAGCTTTCCTTAGAGCCTAGTCTCACATGGGTTGGTCCAGATGACGCCAAAAGGCGCAGGTCACTCAACTTCAAGGACAGTGCATACATTATCAGAGTTGTGTTTTTTGTTTGCATTATGACTGCAGGTATTGTGGTCTATACAAACATGACTCCTTGTAAAAAAGGTGTCAGTTTTGTTGCCAGATAGAAGGGTAAAAAACCAATTATCATATTTTTTACTGGCAAATGAGGTTCCAATGGTGTCAATGCACTTGGTTAATCGCAGGCGGCGGCCTGTTCAAGTTTCTGTCAATATTGTTTTGTTCTCTCGTGTGTGTGCACGTTCATTGACAGCTTACACACAAGCGTGAACATCGCGTACACGTAGGTTTATAAAGGCGCGCAATTTTCGCTCGCCCCCCTCTCCGAGGGCGACAGGGAGGGGGCAAAAAGCCGCAGACGATCGCCCAAGCTCTGTCGTCCTACACTGGGATACTCGGCCATCTCCATCGTCGTCAAGATGTTCCAGCTCTTGACAAGATGTTCCAGCTCTTGGCAAGATGTTCCAGCTCTTGACAAGATGTTCCAGCTCTTGGCAAGATGTTCCAGCTCTTGGCAAGATGTTCCAGCTCTTGACAAGATGTTCCAGCTCTTGACAAGATGTTCCAGCTCTTGGCAAGATGTTCCAGCTCTTGACAAGATGTTCCAGCTCTTGGCAAGATGTTCCAGCGCTTGACAAGATGTTCCAGCTCTTGACAAGATGTTCCAGCTCTTGACAAGATGTTCCAGCTCTTGGCAAGATGTTCCAGCGCTTGACAAGATGTTCCAGCTCTTGACAAGATGTTCCAGCTCTTGACAAGATGTTCCAGCTCTTGACAAGATGTTCCAGCTCTTGACAAGATGTTCCAGCTCTTGGCAAGATGTTCCAGCTCTTGGCAAGATGTTCCAGCCCTTGACAATTAAACAATCGTTTTGTCGGTCGTGTCTGGAAGAATGCCTCCCTGTGAATCTACGGGTTATTGCAAACAATGCAAGCTCACGTAGTACATCGCCACGTGACCAGCAATTGTCTACCCACTGCTGTATGAAGTCCCAACCCCCACTCTCAGTCCTAGGATGTCGTCAGAATCCATCGCCTGCACACGAGCCGAGCTAATCGCTCCATCTCTCTCTTGGACGTCTTCGCGGGGTGGAATTCTCTCCTTTGGCTGCCGTGTCCACCGGTCTGCTCCAGAGCCGGGACTGACTATACAAGCCGGAGGAGCCCTGAGCGTGTCCGGCTGGCTGTTGTCGTGTAGTACTTGAAGACCCAAAGCCGTGACCTACGTCGAGTATCGAGTGGAAGGGGCCGTTATCCCTTCGTGTTAGGGTCACGTTGTTATAATAAACGTGTTGCCTCTAAAGAAGTCTCGCTCTCCGTTCTGCCCACTGCAGATGTATGGCCAAGCATGCTGACAGAGAGAGAGGCAGACATGAACGGATACAGCACAGCGAGAGGTAATGAGAGAGACAAGCCGGTTCCAGTGGCCTGCTAAAGATGTGTACATCGTGTGCAGCGTGTTGAACTTGTTTCGCAGCGGTGAGAGGGAACGACACCAAACTAAACACAAAACTCACTTCTAAACAAGTGAGTTGTCAATCTAATGTTTTAAAAGTGCATACGTAAATGGCATTGTAAATCACGAGGCAGATTGAACTCGTGACAGCCTTTACTATAGACCACTGTGGGACGTCAATCTCAGTGCAGTGCTAATGCAACGCACATCATAACCACCACCATCATAACCACCACCACAACCACCACCACAACCACCGCCACCGCCACCACCACCATCATAACCACCACAACCACCACAACCACCACCATCACAACCACCACCACAACCACCACCATCACCACCGCCACCACCATCACCACCGCCACCACCACAACCACCATCACCACCACAACCACCACCACCCCAACCACCACCACAACCACCGCCACCACAACCACCACCACAACCACCACAACCACAACCACCACAACCACCACCACCGCCGCCGCCACCACCACAACCACTGCCACCATCACCACCATCACCACCACCACCATCACCACCACCACCATCACCACCACCACCATCACCCCACTACCACCACCACCTCGTCAGTGATCGCACGTCGCGCCCAGCGGCCGGTGGGCGCTCACTGGGATCTGTGCTGCTGCTGCTGCCGCACCGCCGCCGTGCGGTCAGCGTCTTCGCTCGCTGGCCACGACCGCGACCTCTTGCGGCTCTCTCGAGCAAACGTGACGAAGCGCCCAAACGCAGAAGACGAGGAAGAGGGGGGGGACGACAACGAGGAGGAGGTTGAGGATGATGATGAGCCACGGCAGCCCACGTCCCGATGCGTCTGCTTCCTGCGCTCCTCCTGCGAGTGGGAACAACAAAGAGAGAGAGACGGTGTGGACGAAGAGCACGGAGAGAGAGCGGAGAGAGAGCGGGGAGAGAGTGGAGTCTCTGCTAGTGCTATGAGAGAGAGCGGAGAGAGAGCGGAGAGAGAGGAGACAACGTGGAGAGCGGAGAGAGAGCGGGGAGAGAACGGGGAGAGAGGAGACAACGTGGAGAGCGGAGAGAGAGCGGGGAGAGAGGAGACAACGTGGAGAGCGGAGAGAGAGCGGGGAGAGAGGAGACAACGTGGAGAGCGGAGAGAGAGCGGGGAGAGAGCGGGGAGAGAGCACGGAGAGAGAGCGGAGAGAGAGCGGAGTCTCTGCTGGTGCTATGAGAGAGAGAGAGAGTGTGGAGAGAGTGGGGAGAGAGTGGAGAGAGAGTGGAGTCTCTGCTGGTGCTATGAGAGAGAGAGTGTGGAGAGAGTGGGGAGAGAGTGGAGAGAGAGTGGAGTCTCTGCTGGTGCTATGAAAGAGAGAGAGTGGGGAGAGAGTGGAGCCTCTGCTGGTGCTATGAGAGAGAGAGAGTGGAGTCTCTGCTGGTGCTATGAGAGAGAGAGAGTGGAGTCTCTGCTGGTGCTATGAGAGAGAGAGAGTGGAGTCTCTGCTGGTGCTATGAGAGAGAGAGAGTGGAGTCTCTGCTGGTGCTATGAGAGAGTGGAGAGAGAGTGGAGTCTCTGCTGGTGCTATGAGAGAGAGAGTGGAGTCTCTGCTGGTGCTATGAGAGAGAGAGTGGAGAGGGAGTGGAGTCTCTGCTGGTGCTATGAGAGAGAGAGAGAGACTCATCGTCGTCGGCCTCTCACCGCCCCGGTGACCTCCCACAGCGACCTTGACGGGTCGCGACCTCCCCAGGCCCGGCACGGAGGGCGGCAAGGTGGCGCCCATCTTGGACGGCGTCGCGCTCCCAAGGGTCAACGTGGCCCCGCCGGACAGCGCCGTCCCCGCCTGGGGGACGCGGAGCGCCGCAGGGGAGACGACGGGCGACTGAAACTCAACGTTTTGCATATCCGTCACTGCGTTTCCGATCGCCCTTTGTGATTGTAACGGCTTGTCTCTCGTTGGGTCAGTGGCTAAAGCACCTGACTTGCAATCAAGAAGGTTGCATATTGACATCCTGGTTGGGGGCATGACTCAGCCAGTGGCTCGAGGGGTCAATGACATCCGTCTCGTGCTGTGGGACGTCAGCGGTGGTCCTGCCTCAAGTGAGCAGGCCCTGCCGTGACGAGCGAGAACGTCCACTCGGGGCTCACGGCTGACATCGAAGGCGATCGCTCTCTCCCCCTACGCTCCACCCCCACCCCCCCCATCAATCCGATTGTCTCGTTAACGCCACCGACTGTCACCACCTCGTTGTACACACGCGTACACTCACCCACACACACACACGCGTACACTCACCGACACACACACACACACGCGCGTACACTCCCCCACACACAACAACACACACACCACTAAGTGGCGGTGACGTCACTACGGCGCTTGTGCCAGGCCACGTGCACGTTGAGGCCGGGCCAAGTGTCGAACGCCCACAGGGAGGAGGAGGTCACGAGGCAGACCTAGCAGGTGCCACGCGCACTCCAATATAAACACACAACATCCACTCATCTCATTCCCATCTTCGTAAATGCCACCCACCGTCACCGCCACCTCCACCACCACCACCACCTCCTCCACCACCACCACCTCCTCCACCACCACCACCACCACCACCACCTCCACCACCACCACCACCGCCTCCACCACCGCCTCCACCACCACCACCACCGTCGCCACCGTCACCACCACCACCTCCACCACCACCACCTCCACCAAAGTCACCACCACCTCCACCACCGTCACCACCACCTCCACCACCGTCACCACCACCACCACCTCCACCACCACCACCTCCACCACCACCTCCACCACCTCCACCACCGTCACCACCGTCACCACCACCTCCACCACCACCTCCACCACCGTCACCACCGTCACCACCACCTCCACCACCTCCACCACCGTCACCACCGTCACCACCACCTCCACCACCGCCTCCGCCACCTTTGTCTCCCGCGTGCTAGCGATCTTTACTACAAGTACTAATTAGAGGTTGAGTAGACCTAGGGGAGGCCCAGGACCGGTTCAGATAATCGCTGCTGCTGTCTGTGAGCGGGAATCAAACTCGGGTGTTGGCACGGTGGGGTCGGCGGTGGTGGGGGTGGTGGGGGGGGCGGTGTTGGCACGGTGGGGTGATGGTGTTGGGGTGACGGTGGCGGGGTGACGGTGACACCGACGGGGCACCTGTGTCCACGTGAGGGTGGGTATCCCGGCGGGCGACGAGGAGGACGAGGCGGCGGCGCTGGCCACCTGCACGACGTCCCCGGCCGTGAGCCGGGTCGCCTCGGTGGGGCCCAGCAGCTTCACGTCGTCCGCGTCTGCCGAGGAGGACAGACGATCGACTTTTACTCCGGGCCAAGCGGCGCCGTTCGCTCGCAGTCGCAACGTCCGTGCGGAGGAATCCGACGAGCCGCGGAGCTCTTTGCGCGTCGCGGACGTCCGAGTCGGAGTCGCGTCTCCGTCTCGTGACGACGATAACAAGGCGACGTCCGACGCGCCCCCCGGGATTCCCCGACGCGCGACGCCGGAGAGGCACGGTTCGCTTGCGAGCGAGTCGTCTCCCGACGACGTGGGTTCGACGCCCGGGCCCAGGACGTCTTAAAAATCCGCTCAAAAAACTCTGAGACCGTCGATTTCTTTCGTAACGTCGCCTCCTCCTCCTCGCTCGCAGAAACGCGGCCTCACGCAAAGTCTCTCTCTCCCCCTCGTCCCCCCCCGCCGCTCACAGTGCACCAGGAGATCCACGCTGCTGTCGGGCGGGTCGCGGCCGCCGCGGACGCGACAGCCGTAGGTGCCGCTGTGGTCGCGGCTGACGGCGGGCAGGGTGAGCGCGTTCCCGGCGGCCGCGTGGCCGTAGTCCTCCCGCGTCGGGGAGCTCTGACGGGCCGGGGGACGGCGGGGACGGCAGAGGAGGCGGCAAAACAAACTTCAACGGGGGGGGGCGAAAAAAATGTCTCCCGCGGCGTCGCCGTTGTGAGCCTCGTTCCACTGCCCCCAACCGAGAGCGGGAGGCTGCCCTGTGACTGCCCCCACACTCCACCTCACACTCCACCTCACACTCCACCTCACACTCCACCTCACACTCCACCTCACGCTCCACCTCACACTCCACCTCACACTCCGTCTCACGCTGCCACGAGCTGCAGCAGCGGCCCACAGCGGCAACAACGCTCACGCTCAGCAGTCGTCGTCTGCGTCGTCTGCGTCGTCGTCGTCATCATCGTCGTCGTCGTCATCGTCGTCGTCATCATCATCGTCATTGTCGTCATCATCATCATCGTCATCATCATCGTCATCATCATCATCATCGTCATCATCATCGTCATCATCATCATCATCGTCATCATCATCGTCATCATCATCGTCATCATCATCATCGTCGTCATCGTCGTCGTCATCGTCATCATCATCGTCATCATCATCGTCGTCATCATCGTCATCATCATCGTCATCATCATCGTCATCATCATCGTCATCATCATCATCATCATCGTCATCATCGTCATCATCATCGTCATCATCATCGTCGTCATCATCATCATCATCGTCATCATCGTCGTCATCATCGTCATCATCATCGTCATCATCATCGTCATCATCATCGTCATCATCATCGTCATTGTCGTCATCATCATCATCGTCATCATCATCGTCATCATCATCGTCATCGTCATCATCATCGTCATCATCATCATCATCGTCATCATCATCATCATCGTCGTCATCATCGTCGTCATCATCATCGTCATCATCATCGTCATCATCATCGTCGTCGTCATCATCGTCGTCATCATCGTCGTCATCATCGTCGTCATCATCGTCATCATCATCGTCATCGTCATCATCGTCGTCATCATCGTCATCATCATCATCGCCTCACCCGGTAGAAGTCGACCTCGGGATGGGGGAATCCATCAGCACGGCACCTCAACACGACCGTGTCGCCCTCCTTCACGGCCGCCTCGCGGTGAGACTCCAGGATGAGGGCCACCCTCCCGCGGGGTGTATCTACGCATCCCACCACCGCCGGCAGACATTCACGGTGCTACTCGCCATCGCAATTCATCGTCAGTTACGTCGTCGTCATTGATAACTATGCCACTTACCGTCATAGTCATCGTCAATTGCCGCTGTTCTGCAGATGTAGATGCCACTCGTTGTTCGTGTTCTGCAGATGCAGACGCCACCTCCGCCATCTATTGCGGTCCAAACAGGCAACTGGACTTTCTAAAAGGTTTGAACGTCTCTCTGAACGTTCACGAGTCAAATCTTCACGAGCAGCGGTAGTCTCTGTGTTTCATTTGACCATAACCCAATAAGATGGTCCGTCAGGCATGTCTTGTTGTGGTACCCGTCATACACATCCGTCTGTTGTACTTCGCTCCGTCTGGTGCCCCCCCCCCCACCCCGTACTCACACTGCACCTTCACGTGGATGGTCTCCGAGGCAACGGCCTCGCTCCTGCCGCCCGGCACGGCGTAGTTCACCACGCAGCGGTAGCCGGCTCTCGCATCCCACCACCGCAGTTTGTAGCGCAGGACGGACATCACGGCGAAGGTGCCGTCGGCCTCCGTCATTACCTTCCTCGTCACTTTCACGTCTGGCGAACGCACACGCACGTACACAGAGACAAAGGTCCCCCGTGTGGCTTTAACAGACTGTTGGGACAAGTGCTGTTAGCGAGTGTCACACGAGGGGGTGGGTGGCCAGCACCACGCCCTGCCGGCTTTGTCTCCGCAGTGGCGATGTTTACTCCCTGCACCACGTAGCAGTTTACACTACACTATACACTACACTACGAACTACACTACACTATACACTACTATACACTACACTATGCACTACACTATACTATACACTACACTATCGCAGACAGATTCACCAACAGATACATTCACAGCAGATACATTCACCAACAGATACATTCACCAACAGATACATTCACAGCAGATACATTCACCAGCAGATACATTCACCAACAGATACATTCACAGCAGATACATTCACCAGCAGATACATTCACCAACAGATACATTCACCAACAGATATATTCACCAACAGATACATTCACCAGTAGATACATTCACCAACAGATACATTCACCAGCAGATACATTCACCAGCAGATACATTCACCAGCAGATACATTCACCAGCAGATACATTCACCAGCAGATACATTCACCAGCAGATACATTCACCAACAGATACATTCACCAGCAGATACATTAACCAGCAGATACATTCACCAGCAGATACATTCACCAACAGATACATTCACCAGCAGATACATTCACCAGCAGATACATTCACCAGCAGATACATTCACAAACAGATACATTCACCAGCAGATACATTCACCAACAGATACATTCACCAGCAGATACATTCACCAACAGATACATTCACCAACAGATACATTCACCAACAGATACATTCACCAACAGATACATTCACCAGCAGATACATTCACCAGCAGATACATTCACCAACAGATACATTCACCAGCAGATACATTCACCAGCAGATACATTCACCAGCAGATATATTCACCAGCAGATACATTCACCAGCAGATACATTCACCAGCAGATACATTCACCAGCAGATACATTCACCAACAGATACATTCACCAACAGATATATTCACCAACAGATACATTCACCAGTAGATACATTCACCAACAGATACATTCACCAGCAGATACATTCACCAGCAGATACATTCACCAGCAGATACATTCACCAGCAGATACATTCACCAGCAGATACATTCACCAGCAGATACATTCACCAGCAGATACATTCACCAGCAGATACATTCACCAGCAGATACATTCACCAGCAGATACATTCACCAGCAGATACATTCACCAGCAGATACATTCACCAGCAGATACATTCACCAGCAGATACATTCACCAACAGATACATTCACCAGCAGATACATTCACCAACAGATACATTCACCAGCAGATACATTCACCAGCAGATACATTCACCAGCAGATACATTCACCAGCAGATACATTCACCAGCAGATACATTCACCAGCAGATACATTCACCAGCAGATACATTCACCAGCAGATACATTCACCAGCAGATACATTCACCAGCAGATACATTCACCAGCAGATACATTCACCAACAGATACATTCACCAGCAGATACATTAACCAGCAGATACATTCACCAGCAGATACATTCACCAGCAGATACATTCACCAGCAGATACATTCACAAACAGATACATTCACCAACAGATACATTCACCAACAGATACATTCACCAACAGATACATTCACCAGCAGATACATTCACCAGCAGATACATTCACCAGCAGATACATTCACCAGCAGATACATTCACCAACAGATACATTCACCAACAGATACATTCACCAGCAGATACATTCACCAGCAGATACATTCACCAGCAGATACATTCACCAACAGATACATTCACCAGCAGATACATTCACCAGCAGATACATTCACCAACAGATACATTCACAAATAGATACATTCACCAACAGATACATTCACCAGCAGATACATTCACCAGCAGATACATTCACCAACAGATACATTCACTAGCAGATATGTAATAAAAGACTTTTAGGCGATGTTGGTCTCCGTCTGTCCTTTATTGGGTTCTTGTCTCGCACCCTGCGATGTCCCCGATCGGACCCGCACCTCTTCCGTCGCGTGCTCCCCCGCACGCCGTTTGAGTCCTCCGCTCTCTCTCTCTGCAGCCACACCGCTGCGCATGTGCCCCGCACACTCTGCAGCCACTCCGCTGCTCCACATCCACCGCTGGCCGACGGTGCCGTGACTCCAACCACGTGTCAATTCGTGCCACTCCTCCGCCAGCACTCCGCGTGGCCTCCCCCTATCTTCACTCTCTCCCCACTCCTGATCCTCTTCCGGTTCTCGTCCTATATCCTCCTCCTCACGTGACCCTGACTCCTCCTCCTCCTCACGTGACCCTGACCCCGCCCCCACTCACCCCGCGACCAGGCTCCACCTCCCCTAATACCCCGGCCCGCGTGAGCGAAGGCAGCGCCCACCCTTTCCTTGCTCGCATTACATGACCCCCCCCCCCCTGATGAAAAACCCAGCCATCCCCGGCTGCAACAGAACAAAAATAATGCGAGCAACCATACAACAATCAGGTATCACAAGACAAACGGAGATTATAACAACAACAAGAACAACAATTAACGAAAGGAAAGGGACTTGGAATGCGTGCGGGTCGCCGGCCCATCCCGAACGGGAGGCGGCCCCCCCACAGACCGCGACCGCGACAGGGTTTTAGGAGCGGCAGGATCGGAACCGCCCGCCGCTGTTGGAGGCCTGTCATTTCCAGAGTCCCGTTCCCCAGAGAGACCCGTTGCCGAGGTCTCCTGCAAATGCGTCCGTGGCGGGGTTGGAGGGGCAGCGGGGTTAAGTGTCCCCGTCGCCGTGGTAGGCCCACCCGGAGCAGGAATCACTGTATCCGTCCGTGTCACGGCCAGTCCGTCTGTAGAAGGCACGACAGGTGCGCTTGCAGGTTGAACAGGCAAAGTCAGTGGCGCGTCGGATGCAACAGACACCGGCAAGGCAACATTAGGAGATGACGCATCCGTCTGCGGGGCCACGTAGGGTTTCAATCGAGACGTATGGACGTACCAGCGCCGCGATCCGAACCGAACACATGCGGACTGCATACTAGGAACCTCAATAAGCTTAACCGGCCCCTGCCATGGTTTGTGCAACTTAGGGGAGGTCCCCGCCCGCACCTGCGGGCAGTGCAGCCAGGCCATGTCCCCCACTCGCCAGGGGGATTTCCCAACCGAGCGCCGAGCGCAACGTTCATTCCGGGCCTGGGTCTTGGCCGTAGCCAATCGGGCCCCCTCCCGTGCCTCTGCCACGCGACGAACAGTGTCCTGAATGTACTCCGGGAGAGGCTTAACAGGACCCTTCGCCCCCGTACCCAGCTGGACGTCCACCGGCAGCACATTCTCGCGGCCGTACATTTAAAAAAAAGGTGAGTACCCTGTCGACGCATGAGGTATCATCCGGTAAGTGGAGAGCACCCCAGGGATATGCATGGCCGACAGGGTCCGATTAAGCCGTTCCAACATGCCATCCGTCTGCGGGTGGTAGGGAGACGTACGAACCTTCTTGGTCCCCAGTGCAGCACACACGTCAGCCAATAATTTAGAAGAAAAATTTCGCCCTTGGTCCGTGAGCAACCTTTCCGGCGCCCCTTTGTCCATTACATATCCGAACAGGAACGCGTCCGTGATAGATGCCGCCGACTGGTTGGGTAAGGGCCAAGTCATCACCCAGTGGGAAAGATATTCCACCCCGACCAGCAAAAATGTATTCCCCCGAGCGGACGGCGGGAAGGGTCCCAATATATCCAACGCCACCAACTCATTAATCCGAGACACCTGTATGGACTGCACTGGCGGCACATATGGGTGTTTAGGCGGCTTCCGCCGGGCACAGTCGGGACACGCCCGAATGTGCCCGACGACATCAGTCGTCATGCCGTGCCAGAAGTAGTCCCGCTGCAACGTCAACAAGGTTTTCTGCACCCCGAGATGTAACAACGTCTCGGAGTGCAGAGTCCGAACCAACTCGTACCGTAACGACGACGGCACCACCAAACGCCAGCGATCGTGCAACCCTTCCCGCCACATCAGCAACCCATCCCGGAGAGCGGCTCCCGGCATCCCACCGGACAGCGGTCCCCCCGTCCCCTTCGCAGCCCGACCCCGCAAGGCCGCTAGCGACTCATCGAGCAATTGCTCGCGAATCCATACCGAACGCGGCAGGTTCAAAACCCCATCAGCCGGTCCCGGGCATACGGGAGCCTCGGCCACCTCGACAGTGGACGCAACAGGCCGAGGGGGTTGCGGAACCCGCGTACACCTATTCGTGCCCGAAGCGCAAGTGCAAGGGGACCCCTGCGGCAATCTGGACAGTGCGTGGGTTTCCAACCATCGTGCCAACTGGCCAGACGGTTGGTCAACTCTCAGGGCATATTGCAAAGCCGCATGGTCCATGCGCACAATAAACATACGGCCATACATATACGGCCGATATTGGCGAAGAAAATGTACAATAGCCAAAAGTTCGCGGCGAGTAACACAGTAACGGGTCTCCGCCGGAGACAACACGCGGCTACCGTAAGCTACCACACGTTCGACGCCGTCCCTAGACTGGGACAGAACAGCCCCAATTCCGGTGTCACTAGCGTCAGTATCCAGAATAAAAGGTCGAGTGAAATCTGGATAGTCCAACGTCGGTGCCGACGCCAACCGATCGCGCAGGCCTTGAAACGCCGCCTCTTCCGTCGGTCCCCAGCTGAATCTCCGGCCTTTAGCCGTAAGGAGGTGCAACGGCCTAGCGATCGTGGCAAAGTTTGGAATGAACCTGCGGTAATATGAAGCGAACCCAACGAACCGACGCACGTCCCTCACTGAGGCCGGCGTCGGCCAGTTACGGACGCACGCCGTCTTCTCCGGGTCCATGGCGACCCCTTCCGAACTGACAATGTGGCCCAAATAGCGCACAGATCGTTGCAACAGGTGACACTTTTTGGGCTTAAATTTCAAATTGGCGGAACGCATTCTAGCAAACACCGCGTCCAACCTCCGCAGATGTTCCTCAAACATGCGGCTGAAGACGATAACATCGTCTAAGTATATCAAGCACTTCTCCCACTGCAGACCCGGTAACACGAGCTCCATCAACCGCTGGAATGTTGCGGGGGCGGCGTTCAAGCCCATGGGAAGACAATTAAACTGAAACAATCCCTGCGGCATCCGGAAAGCCGTCTTTTCCCTCGAGGACTCGTCCAGGGGAAGTTGCCAGAATCCCGATGAGAGATCAAGAGTAGAAAAAAAATTCGCCCCAGACAAGGCATCGAGGGAATTATCCATACGCGGCAGGGGGTACGCGTCCGCAACCGACACCTTATTTAATTTGCGAAAATCAACACAAAACCGCAACTTCCCATCCTTCTTTTTCACAAGGACCACCGGCGCGCCCCACGGACTGTTGGACGGGGAAATGATGTCAGCGGCCAACATCTCCTCGACTGCGCCGCGAATGTGATCCCGCTCCGGCGGACTCAACCGATGCGGGTTCATCCAAATCGGAGCAGCATCACCCGTATCAATGTGGTGGGAGAGCAAGGAGGTGCGACCCAAATCGAAATCGTCCGCACTAAAGACGTCGGAATACCTTCCCAACAGCGCGCGAAGCGCGGACCGCTGGTCCCCAGTCAAAGACGCATTTTCCCGACACAACTCGGCAATCCATCGATCGTCCTGTGACGTGGAGGCCAAAACTCCCCCCACAAGGCCCCGGCGGCCCTGATCGTCATGGCTTGTGAAGGCAGTCGTAGCGTGAGCCAAAACCGTTCCGGCCGGTACAACAACATTATCCGCACTCCCATTCAACACCTGTAAAAACGGAGGTTGACCCGGCCGGACAATCGTCTGTGCCCCGACCAGCGTCAAGCCACCCGTTATAGCAGTGGACGGTGATAACAAAACACCCGCCGCACCCTCGATGCCAGGCACCGGTTTTCGATACCGCAGTGGGATAAGCATCTGCGAGCCAGGCGGAATATCCACCGATACCTCGGACAGCGCCTGTACCTGACGGTCAGGAGCTGTCTGGCCCCAGGGTGACGGCAAGAATGAAATCTGCTGACCCCCCGGCAATGATCCACTCTTATCTGAATGGGCATCTTGGCCAGGAAATCAGTCCCCAACAAACAGGGCACCGCGAGGGACCTGGAAATCAATACGGTCCCTGAAGCCGAAACACCGCCAACCAATATACTGGCGTCCACCTGACCCACAATGCCCATACTACCCCCGTTCGCCGCTATGCAATAGTCGTATACCGGCCGCACCCGCCCCGGCGGAATGGACAAGAGATGGAATATTACATCGGAGATAATAGTCGCGGACGCACCCGAGTCCACCAAAATGCGTACGTCGATCCCTTGGATCGAACCCGGCACAGTCGATGACCCAGTTGCGGCCGCAACCACCCATTGCGCCAATTTCCGCCACTGTGTCAGAGAGCGACGCGGATTACTAAGCGTCCCCCCGTTAGTACTGGCACCCGGTCCGCATGGCGATGGTGTTGCATGAGATGACAGGCCTTGCCGGGTGTCTGATGCGTACCGACTTGCCTGTCGTGGGTGTTCCTGCCGCGTCGCGTCCTTGACCGAGGCCTCCTGCTGGGGCGGCTGGCGAATGCGAGCCCAACATTCTCTGGCGAAGTGGCCCTTACGGCCGCAGCGGAAACACGCAAAGTCGGCTCGCCGTGCAGCACCCCCTCTGTCTTGGCGCTCCCGCACCGGCGGCACGGATGGCAATCCCGCTCCCCCTCGAGCAGGCCACTGGGTCGATGCTGCCGTCAGCTCCTCAGGACCCTTCTCGTCACGAACATAGACGGCCTTCTTCGGGTCCCACCCTATTGCTCCGCCTTCGACGGTGGGGCACCCCGTCCAAGTCGTCACCTGTTTCCACCGGCGAAGGTTGAATTGGGCATCCAGGCACTTGGCCGCCATCCGGGACGTTAACTTATCGTGGCTGCACACCGGCATGGGGATGCCCAAATCCCTGGATAACTCCAACATTTTACCCAGTATCAGGGGTTCCAACAAGTCGGGCTCCGTCTCCGGATACGTGGCCATAGCTAGCTCCAACACAGCGCCCCAGAATGCCACTGGCGATTCTTCAGGTGCCCGTTGCCGCTGCACGAACCTGCGATGTGCATCGTCCGGGGGCTCATACGCTTCCGCCATTTCTTCAAACACCCCCTGTAGCGTCGTCTTCTTTGCGGCCTTGATGGAGCGGAAGAACCTGACGGACTCGTCGTCAAGAAGCGTTGGCAAGACCTCCAAGGCTTCCGCATCCATCCATTTTGCGGATCGTACCACCGCTTGAAAACGTCAGGCGAAGGCGCTCCAATCTCCGCCAATGGAGAACTCTTTCACAGTCGTTAGACGATGGCTGCGGGTCCCCACACCGCCATCATCCGCCGAAGGTGATCCATGCGGCAGCGACAAGATGGCGTCACTCTGCAATGTGTTCAAAATGGCGGCTCCCCGTCGTTCGTCCCCGACCGCGCCCAAGATGGCGGCTTCCCGCGGTGGAGGCAGCAAGATGGCGGCTTCCCGCCGTTCCTCTCCGGCCACGCCCAAGATGGCGGCTTCGTGCCGCGTGGTTGAGAGGGTTGGAAGTGTCGGCAAGGCCCCACTCGGATGCTCCCCGCTTGGCCTCCCCGGACTCGTCGTGGGCGTCACCAGGGTGCATAACTGCGTTAAAACAAGTTGGGCCGCCACGTGTCGCCATCCTTCCTCGGCGCCCACCAACGCAGACGGTCCTGCTGCTCCGGTAACATCTTGCACTCCCGGCACGTCGCCCCCGTCTTCTATCGTCGGTAGCGCCACCGCCAGAGAAGGATCGTCGTCGTCTTCAGAAGATGGTGCAGAAGATGGTGCAGAAGATGGTGCAGGTATGTTCTTTCTTCTGAGCTGTTTCGACATGCCGTCTCACTTCTGACACCGGTGTAATAAAGGACTCTTAGGCGATGTTGGTCTCCGTCTGTCCTTTATTGGGTTCTTGTCTCGCACCCCGCGATGTCCCCGATCGGACCCGCACCTCTTCCGTCGCGTGCTCCCCCGCACGCCGTTCGAGTTCTCCGCTCTCTCTCTCTGCAGCCACACTGCTGCCCGTGTGCCCCGCACACTCTGCAGCCACTCCGCTGCTCCACATCCACCGCTGGCCGACGGTGCCGTGACTCCAACCGCATGGCAATTCGTGCCACTCCTCCGCCAGCACTCCGCGTGGCCTCCCCCTATCTTCACTCTCTCCCCACTCCCGATCCCCTTCCGGTTCTCGTCCTATATCCTCCTCCTCATGTGACCCTGACTCCTCCTCCTCCTCACGTGAACCTGAACCCGCCCCCACTCACCCCGCGACCAGGCTCCACCTCCCCTAATACCCCGGCCCACGTGAGTGGTGCGAAGGCAGCGCCCACCCTTTCCTTGCTCGCATTACAGATACATTCACCAGCAGATACATTCACCAGCAGATACATTCACCAGCAGATACATTCACCAGCAGATACATTCACCAACAGATACATTCACCAACAGATACATTCACCAGCAGATACATTCACCAGCAGATACATTCACCAGCAGATACATTCACCAACAGATACATTCACCAACAGATACATTCACCAACAGATACATTCACCAACAGATACATTCACCAACAGATACATTCACCAGCAGATACATTCACCAGCAGATCTACCTACCAGGTGATGGCCACAGGGGCAGGGACTCCTTGTACCACGTGATGCGGGGCTCTGGGTAAGCGTTGCGCACGTAACATTCACCGATCTGCAAGAGAGGGAAACAGACCAACACACAAAACAAAGAACCCCCGTATAGCCTTAACAGACTGTAGGGGCAAGTGCTGTTAGCGAGCACTTATGAAGGCCAGAACGGCACACGAGGGGGTGGGTGGCCAGCACCACGCCCGGCCGCCTTTGTCTCCCCGGTGGCGATGTTTTCACGTACTGCTACTACTCTACTATACACTACTCTACTATACACTACTATACACTACACCACTATACACTACACTACTATACACTACTATACTATATACTACTCTACTATACACTACACTACTATACACTACACTACTATACACTACTATACTATACACTACTATACACTACACTATACACGACACTATACACTACACTACTATACACTACACTATACACTACACTACTATACACTACACTATACACTACACTACACTATACACTACACTACTATACACTACACTATACACTACACTATACACTACTATACACTACACTATACACTACACTATACACTACACTATACACTACACTACTATACACTACACTATACACTACACTACTATACACTACACTATGCACTACACTATACACTACTATACTATACACTACACTATACACTACACTACTATACACTACACTATGCACTACACTACTATACACTACTATACACTACACTACTATACACTACACACTACACTATACACTACTATACACTACACTAAACACTACTATACTATACACTACACTATACACTACACTACTGTACACTACACTACTATACACTACACTATACACTACACTACTATACACTACACTACTATACACTACACTATACACTACTATACACTACACTACTTGGAGGGGAAAAACCTGAAAGATCCAGAGACAAACGCCGCAAATATAGAGCAGCAGCAGTAGTAGTAGCAGCAGTAGCAGCAGTAGTAGTAGCAGCAGCAGCAGCAGTTGTCCATGTCGGGATCGAACCCACCACCTCCTGTGTACCAGGCGAGGTAGTCAACATCTCCTAACTAAAACTAAACCACGTTTGAATCTATGCACGAATCGGTGGCGTCGACAGCGACGCCGTTAAGGTAACAAAAACCACCGGCAGCAGGGAACGGAGAAATAAACAGGATAATTGTTTTTTTTACCCTTCTATCTGGCAACAAAACTGACACCTTTTTTACAAGGAGTCATGTTTGCATAGACCACAATACCTGCAGTCATAATGCAAAAAAACCACAACTCTGATAATGTATGCACTGTCCTTGAAGTTGATTGGTCCACACCCGAGACAGCTTTCCTTAGAGCCTAGTCTCACATGGGTTGGACCAGATGATACCAAAAGGCGCACAACTCAAAGACAATGCACCATCAGAGTATGAGAGCTCGGGGCAAGCATTTACACCATTGGAACCTGATTTGCTAGTAAAAAATATGATAATTATTTTTTAACCCTTCTACCTGGCAACAAAACTGACACCTTTTTACAAGGAGTCAAGTTTGCATAGACCACAATACCTGCAGTCATAATGCAAACAAAAAACATAACTCTGATAATGTATGCACTGTCCTTGAAGTTGATTGGTCCACACCCGAGACAGCTTTCCTTAGAGCCTAGTCTCACGTGGTGTTGGACCAGATGACGCCACAAGGCGCACAACTCAAAGACAACGCACCATCAGAATATGAGAGGTCGGGGTGAGCCAGACTTTGAAACGAAACAATGTCCACGTAGGCCGAGGGCTCACCTTGAGGTGCTGCTGGTGGAGCATCACGGGCCTCTGGGTGGACGCCACGGCCACCGTGGGGGCCGCTGGGAGGGAGACGAGGGGAGGGGGGGCGGGGGGGAGGGGCGCTCCCTAAGTCAAAGGTCGCGGGCTCGTCATCCGCCATTTGCTTGCGAGTCCAACTTGACTCCGAAACGTCGTGTAGTAGTGTATAGTGTAGTGTGTAGTGTAGTGTATAGTAGTGTAGTGTATAGTGTAGTGTATAGTAGTGTGTAGTGTATAGTGTAGTGTATAGTAGCGTGTAGTGTATAGTTTCTGTCCCAACGTCCGTAAGTAGGGAGTCCTCGTAGCAACGTCCGTAAGTAGGGGAGTCCTCGTAGCAACGTCCGTAAGTAGGGGAGTCCTCGTAGCAACGTCCGTAAGTAGGGGAGTCCTCGTAGCAACGTCTGTAAGTAGGGGAGTCCTCGTAGCAACGTCCGTAAGTAGGGGAGTCCTCGTAGCAACGTCCGTAAGTAGGGGTAGTCCTCGTAGCAACGTCCGTAAGTAGGGGAGTCCTCGTAGCAACATCCGTAAGTAGGGGAGTAGTAAGTAGCCCCGGCGGTGCTGGACCGTGCGCTCGCTTACAAAACACCCGCACGCTTGCGGTGGCCTCGGCCACGCCGGCGCGCCCCGCCAGCGCCTGGCAGACGAAGTCGCGATCGTCAGCGGCCACCGTCGCGCTCAGCGCCAGCGCGGAGTCGCTGCGCCGAGCGTCGATGCGACTCTCGTAGCCGGTGCCCACGTCCGCCACGAAGAGTCGCGCGTCGCGGTACGAGATCCTCGTTCGCGAAGATCGTGAAATCTGTGCCGGGGGGGGGGGGGGTTGGAGTCTATGGGTAGCAGTGTTGAGTCTATGTAGCAGTGTTGAGTCTGTAGTAGAGTTACCCACTCGATATTCACAAACAGGGAGAGCTAATCGTTGACAAGGGTTTCCCGCTCAAACTAACGGTCAGGGTCTCACAAGTTGTGAGAGCTGACCGTAAACAAGGTTTTCCCGCGCGACCTAACGGTCAGGCTCAGATAGGGTAAATTGGGATCGAAAAGCAGATTGGGAACGACCAATCACAGGCTCCACAAGGTGGCCGGGGATTGGACAACCCGGCCACGAACGAGTATAAAGCCAGAACGCTCAGAGCTCTCGGGGAGTCCGACGACACGAAGACCCAAGACGGCGGAAGAAGCATAGGACCCTGGACCAAGCCCTCCAGCCCTTATAAGGGCTAGGGTTCAGAGTAACCAGTGGTCAGGGAGACATCTCCCTAGGTCCAGTCAGAGGACACTGAAGGAGCGGGGTATGAGTAGCCTGTAGGCTTGTACGTTCGGAGTGTAACGGGTGAGGGGACCGTATACCCCTCGGTGCATAGGGACTGTATTCACAAATAAAGTGTGTGCTACTAAAAGACGTACAAGAGTCTGTCTGTACAATACTACATTTGGCGTCAGGAGATGGAAACAAGACGAACGAACCGCACGCGAAGTCCCGATGATGCAAGCTCCGACTCACCCTTGGGTGCTGCGGGCGGCGCTGAAGATGTTGGCGTGCTGCCAGCCGCCCCACCACCAGCTGTGCAGCCGATCGCCGCGAGCGACGGCAACCAGGCTGCTCATGCCCGCCTCGCCCAGCTGCTGCATGCTGCAGCAGCCATCCTGGAGCAACTTACCCTGGGGGCTGCGGGCGGGGAGGAGCGGCCGACAGCGAGCGTCCCCGCCATCGCAAACCCGGAAGAGAACGTCCTTCCCGCCGATGGGTCACGTGGGGGCGGAAGCCAAGTGCATGCTGGGACCTCCGGGGGCCAATCACGACACACTGCGTTATCAGAGAGCGATGCTGCCTCTGCAGGACACTCCAACAACACCGCGTCATCACGGCTGCGACGTCGTACAGTACATGTTGTCGACCAAGCCATCGCTGCGTTCGGAACCGAGTCCGAGTTTGACGAAGACGACGACACAGCTGCTCTACAGCAGCGACTGCCTGTCTTTCGCGAATTCTCGTCCACAGGGGGCGACTGGGCAGCATTTCAACGTCGCTTCCTCAGTCACCAGGAGATGGTGGGCTGGTCGGATGCACAAGCACTTCGTGCATTGCCAGCCACCTTGGACGATGACTCTCTCGCTGCACTCATCTCCATTCCCAAGCGACAAAGGGCGACACTACAAGCAGCACTTCAGCGGCTGTCTGATGTCTACGGACCTCCTTCCGCCACACGCCACCAATTCTACGAGAGACGGTGCAAGCCAAGGGAGTCGCCATTGGCGTTCCGCACCGCGCTACTCGCCATGGCAAGAGCGGCTTACCCCCGCATGGACGATGAGGCTATCGACGCACTCGTCCTTCAGAAGCTGCTGGAGATGGCGAGAGGGCTGCGCCTTGTCATCCAGGCCGTGGATGACGAGGACATGTGCTCACTGCGAGCTGCCCGGAGCATTCATGCTCACTTAATGCTGGACCAGGACGAGACCATCACCGCTTCGGCTACGACATCGGTGCCTGCCAGCAGGGACAACGCTCGCTCTCCTGATCGAGTCTTCTCGACGTTCAGCGCGACGCCCCAGCGATCACCAAATCGCACCAGTCGCCGCAACGACTGGGAGCGGGGACGGCCCTTCCCCCGCGGCGACGCGACGTGTTTCAACTGTGGCCGCCGAGGCCACTTCTCTCCCGACTGCCGTGCACCTCGCCGCCGCTCCGCCGGATCCCGAGACCGGGACTACAGAGCTTCCAGAGCAGCGCAGCATAACCAGGCAAGTCGCGGCACCCCACACGCTCGGTCCTCATACACACCACAACACACCATTGACTCCGCTCGGAACACGGCATATGATGCGCGGCGTTTGGCCGACTTTTCGCGACCACTGCGACCCGGGCAGTGGTCAGAGCTGGCCCATAGAGTGGTTGCAGCGACGGCGGGTTCATCGGTGGTCGTTGGTTCGATCGAGGGGGTAGAGGTGCGCGTGCTTGTCGATACCGGTGCATCGGCCACTATCATCTCTGAGTTGATTTACAATATACTGCCCGTGCGATGTCGATCTTTGGAAAAGGTTTCCGTTCCGTTTTTCGCTGCAAATGGAAGTTCCCTGGGGATTCTCGGCCAAATTCGGGCGCAAATTGCCATTGGAGATATTAAATTGGCCGACCCTGTTTTTGTGTCTTCTTCCCTTGCGGTGCCGTGCCTTCTGGGAACTGATTTTCTTGCCAAAATGCCCATTAAAATCCTTATCGATCAAGGATGTATTGAACTTCCCTCGGGCCGCCGGATGGCATTTTTACCCGCGGCCACGCATTCACGGACGGAAAATGTTTCTGTACAGGCTTTTGCGGCTTGCGCTGTACGCATTCCGCCAGGGGCACAAATGCTCGTACCCTTACGGTTAAAAAAACCGCTCGCTCCCACCGCCTCGGTAAATGGCATTTTATTGGGACCTTCCAACACAGCAGTTAACAGCCTTTCGTTGGTGGCCGCACAGACTCTTGTAGCGGGCGACAGGGAACCATTTATACAAGTTTTGAATGTCGGTCTGTCAGACACCGTCATTTCACAGGGGACAGTGCTCGCTCATGCGACAGTGGCGCCTCTGGGAACCGGGGTTGTCGGACACGTAGCGAACAGTCAGCGGCCTCGCCCTCATAACGTTGACGAGGGATGGATTGACGCTCTCTGCGCGGATGCCGGCGATTTATCCGGGTCACAGCAGAGTAAATTGCGGGCTCTTTTGCGGGAATTCTCGGATGTGTTCAGCAAATCACAATTTGATATTGGCTGCACCAAGCTGCTGCGTCACCACATTGACACTGGTGACGCTGCCCCTATCCGCCAAAACCCGTTTCGGCTCAGCCCTGCGGAGAAACAGCATGTTAAATGGGCAGTTGACGACATGCTGGCGGCTGATATCATTTCTCCTTCCAACAGCCCCTGGAGTGCCCCGATAGTGCTGGTCAAAAAGCACGATGGCAGTCTTCGATTCTGTGTAGATTTTCGGCGCCTAAATAAAATTTCTGTGGCTGACGCATATCCTCTTCCACGTATGGATGAGTCATTGGATGCCCTGGCAGGGGCGCGTTATTTTTCCACTTTGGACCTTCTGTCAGGGTTTTGGCAACTCCCCCTCGACGAAGCGTCGAAACCAAAGACTGCTTTTCGGACACCACAGGGCCTTTTCGAGTTTAATAGATTGCCCATGGGGCTCCACTCAGCTCCAGCGACGTTTCAGAGGCTCATGGAGCTGGTCCTCGCTGGGCTCCAGTGGGACTCATGCCTTATCTATCTTGATGACGTTATCGTCTTTGGCCGCACGTTCAACGAACACATTGAACGGTTGCGCGCTGTTTTCGAAAAGATGCGAGCTGCGGACCTTAAATTCAAACCGCAGAAGTGCCACCTTTTGCGTGAGTCTGTGCGCTATCTAGGCCACATAGTCAGCCGCTCGGGTATTTCCACAGACCCTGAAAAGACTAAATGTGTCAGCCAATGGCCTACCCCCACCTCTGCTGGGGATGTTCGCAGTTTTATCGGGTTCGCGTCGTACTACCGACGTTTTGTGGCTGGTTTCGCTACAATCGCCAAGCCACTACACGCTCTTACAGCGAAAGGGCTGAAATTTCATTGGGGGGACGCGGAACAGGCCGCATTTGACTCCTTACGGAATGCTCTTGTAGCAGCACCGCCCCTGGCTTACCCCGATTTTGCAAAGCCGTTTATTCTGGACACCGATGCCAGTAACACCGGGATCGGCGGGGTGCTGTCCCAAATCATTGAGGGCGTTGAGAGGGTGGTTGCCTATGGAAGCAGAGTTTTGTCCCCTGCAGAGCAACGTTATTGCGTAACCCGACGCGAGCTGCTGGCCATTGTTCACTTTATACAACAATACAGGCCATACCTGTACGGTCAACGGTTTACCGTGCGCTCCGATCACTCTGCGTTACAATACGCTTTGCGCATTGATCAACCGTCTGGCCAGCTCTCCCGATGGCTTGAAGTCCTCCAGGACTACAATTTTATGGTGATTTACCGCAAGGGTACACAGCACAGTAATGCGGACGCGCTATCTCGCCTCCCGTCAGAACAATGCGCCTGTTTTACGGGTTCTGGCCGGTGCAGACCGCAAATAGTACGCCCGGTTGCACCTCTTGAAACGGTTTCTGCTGCCCTTCCTTCCGATCCTGCGCCGGGTGCGGACCACGAAAATCCGCCAGCAAGTGACGACTTGCTGGGGATAACGTTGGACGAATGGGGTCGGCACCAAATGAACGATGCGTCATTGTTGCCTCTGCGTCGTCGCGCATGTGATTCGTCCTCACGTTCAAGTAAATCGAACTCTTTTGCCATGCGCCGCGGTCTGCTCATGCATTGGGATGCTGATTCTTGCCAGTACAAAATTGTAGTGCCATCGGCTTTGCGGTGTTCGGCTGTGTGCGCAGCACACGAGCGATTGTCGCACCTGGGTGTGCATAAAACCATTGGGTTGCTAAGATTACAATTTTACTGGCCGGGCATGCTTCGCGACGTAACTGATATTTTAACGGGCTGCACCCAATGTGCGCAACGTAAACCTCCAGCGACGCCGGCATGCCCACCGCTGCAGCCCATCACGGTATCCCGTGTGAACGAGCTGGTTGCTCTCGACATTTTGGGGCCTTTCCCTACAACGCCTCGTGGTAACAAGTACCTGCTGGTTGGGGTGGAGTATTTTACACGGTGGCCTATGGCCTGGGCCCTCCCCAACCAGTCAGCAGCAGCCGTGGTGGACGCCTTTGTTCAAGGCTATGTGCTGGACAAGGGCGCTCCAGAACGGTTGCTGACCGATCAGGGAAGAAATTTTTCCAGTACCCTGCTGAGTGAGGTATGCCGCCTGTTGGGCACTAAGAAGGTGCGCACCTCGCCCTATCACCCCCAAACAGATGGCATGGTGGAGCGGTTGCATAGAACCCTCACCTCTATGCTATGCCATCAGGTTGACGAATCCCACTTAGACTGGGACCTGCAGATCCCAGGGGTCCTCGCTGCTTACCGCATGGCGCCACATGCAGCGACAGGGTTCTCCCCATTTTTCCTAATGTATGGCAGGGAGGCCATTCCCCCCGCTGATGTGCGGCTTGGGATAGAGCAGCTTCCACAGTCATCGAAGCTCACTGACCATTTGCGGTTCAACCTGCAAAAGCTGTCTGAGGCTCGTGATGCGGCGATCGAAAATTCCGCTTCCCGCCAGCGGGCAAATTCGAGGTTGCAGGCCCCTCGCACGTCCGTGCATCGGTGGGCTCCAGGTGATATGGCGTGGCTTCATTGCCCCCAGGTGCCGGTGTCCACATCGGCTAAACTCCTAAAACCATGGCGAGGTCCGGTTGAGGTGGTCCAGGTAATGCGCCCACAGTGTGTTAAGATACGTTGGGGACGACGGCGCTGGTTCGTGCACCCCTCTCGTCTGAAGCCATTTGTTGCTCCGCGCGGCTCTGCGTCACACTCAAAACACGAGGGCCGAGCGTGTGATATGCCCGACGAGCCGGATGTCGCCCCGTTGGTACCTAACCCACAGCGCAGACGTCTCATTCCTCCTGCAGATGATGCGGGACTGAGGGAGCCGTGCGAGCCACGAGTCTCTGCACGAAGGCCCCGGGAGCCACCCAACATGTTTGCCAGGATGCCTGACCCGTCTACAACAAGAGTCTCTGCAAAGAGACCTTCTGACCCACCCAACATGTTTGCCAGAATGCCTGACCCGCCCAACATGTTTGCCAGAATGCCTGACCCGCCCAACATGTTTACCAGGATGCCTGACCCGCCCAACATGTTTGCCAGGCTGCCCGACCCGTCTGCTCCAAGGGTCCCCGCAGAGAGGCCTCCTGCCCCTGCTGACATTTTTGCCAGGATGCCTGGTCAGCCTGCAGCCCGGAAAGGGCACCCATCCCCTACGACGGGCCCGCGAAATACACACGGGCTAGATCGCGTCGCTTTTCTTGATTGCCCATCATTTTTTTTTGCGGCAGCTGGATGCTGCATGCGTTGTGCGTCGCGAATGTCATTATTTGTGATTGGTTCTGACCATGTACATATGTTGCGTTGTTGATGGGGGGGTATTTGTAGTGGGTGTTCCTGTTCTTGTTGGATGTACCTGTTCTTGTTGGTTGTGGCACACACACACTTTGATTCATTGATGGGGATTTTCTGCTTGTAACAGCCGGGACGGCTGAGGCTTCCGAAGGGGAGGGTGATGTAGTAGAGTTACCCACTCGATATTCACAAACAGGGAGAGCTAATCGTTGACAAGGGTTTCCCGCTCAAACTAACGGTCAGGGTCTCACAAGTTGTGAGAGCTGACCGTAAACAAGGTTTTCCCGCGCGACCTAACGGTCAGGCTCAGATAGGGTAAATTGGGATCGAAAAGCAGATTGGGAACGACCAATCACAGGGTTCCACAAGGTGGCCGGGGATTGGACAACCCGGCCACGAACGAGTATAAAGCCAGAACGCTCAGAGCTCTCGGGGAGTCCGACGACACGAAGACCCAAGACGGCGGAAGAAGCATAGGACCCTGGACCAAGCCCTCCAGCCCTTATAAGGGCTAGGGTTCAGAGTAACCAGTGGTCAGGGAGACATCTCCCTAGGTCCAGTCAGAGGACACTGAAGGAGCGGGGTATGAGTAGCCTGTAGGCTTGTACGTTCGGAGTGTAACGGGTGAGGGGACCGTATACCCCTCGGTGCATAGGGACTGTATTCACAAATAAAGTGTGTGCTACTAAAAGACGTACAAGAGTCTGTCTGTACAATACTACAAGTCTATGGTGCAGTGTTGAGTCTATGGTGCAGTGTTGAATCTATGATGCAGTGTTGAGTCTATGGTGCAGTGCTGTGTCTATGGTGCAGTGTTGAGTCTATGGTGCAGTGTTGAGTCTATGGGCAGTGTTGAGTCTATGGGCAGTGTTGAGTCTATGGGTAGTGTTGAGTCTATGGTGCAGTGTTGAGTCTATGGGCAGTGTTGAGTCTATGGTGCAGTGCTGTGTCTATGGTGCAGTGTTGAGTCTATGGTGCAGTGTTGAGTCTATGGTGCAGTGTTGAGTCTATGGTGCAGTGTTGAGTCTATGGTGCAGTGTTGAGTCTATGGTGCAGTGTTGAGTCTATGGTGCAGTGTTGAGTCTATTGTGCAGTGTTGAATCTATGATGCAGTGTTGAGTCTATGGTGCAGTGTTGAGTCTATGGTGCAGTGTTGAGTCTATGGTGCAGTGCTGTGTCTATGGTGCAGTGTTGAGTCTATGGTGCAGTGTTGAATCTATGATGCAGTGTTGAGTCTATGGGGCAGTGTTGAGTCTATTGTGCAGTGTTGAGTCTATGGGTAGTGTTGAGTCTATGGTGCAGTGTTGAGTCTATGGGCAGTGTTGAGTCTATGGTGCAGTGCTGTGTCTATGGTGCAGTGTTGAGTCTATGGTGCAGTGTTGAGTCTATGGTGCAGTGTTGAGTCTATGGTGCAGTGTTGAGTCTATGGTGCAGTGTTGAGTCTATGGTGCAGTGTTGAGTCTATGGTGCAGTGTTGAGTCTATTGTGCAGTGTTGAATCTATGATGCAGTGTTGAGTCTATGGTGCAGTGTTGAGTCTATGGTGCAGTGTTGAGTCTATGGTGCAGTGTTGAGTCTATGGAGCAGTGTTGAGTCTATGGTGCAGTGTTGAGTCTATGGTGCAGTGTTGAGTCTATGGGCAGTGTTGAGTCTATGGGCAGTGTTGAGTCTATGGGTAGTGTTGAGTCTATGGTACAGTGTTGAGTCTATGGTGCAGTGCTGAGTATATGGGCAGTGTTGAGTCTATGGGCAGTGCTGAGTCTATGGTACAGTGTTGAGTCTATGGTACAGTGTTGAGTGTGTGGGCAGTGTTGAGTCTATGGGCAGTGTTGAGTCTGTGGGCAGTGTTGAGTCTATGGGCAGTGCTGAGTCTATGGGCAGTGTTGAGTCTATGGTGCAGTGCTGAGTCTATGGGCAGTGTTGAGTCTATGGGTAGTGCTGAGTCTATGGGCAGTGTTGAGTCTATGGGCAGTGCTGAGTCTATGGGCAGTGTTGAGTCTATGGGTAGTGTTTAGTGTATGGGCAGTGCTGAGTCTATGGGCAGTGTTGAGTCTATGGGCAGTGTTGAGTCTATGGGCAGTGTTAAGTGTATGGGCAGTGTTGAGTCTATGGGCAGTGTGAGTCTATGGGCAGTGTTGAGTGTATGGGCAGTGTTGAGTCTATGGGCAGTGTGAGTCTATGGGCAGTGTTGAGTCTATGGGCAGTGTGAGTCTATGAGCAGTGTTGAGTCTGTGGGCAGTGTTGAGTCTATGGTGCAGTGCTGTGTCTATGGTGCAGTGTTGAGTCTATGGTGCAGTGCTGAGTCTATGGTGCAGTGTTGAGTCTATGGGCAGTGTTGAGTCTATGGGCAGTGTGAGTCTATGAGCAGTGATGAGTCTATGGGCAGTGTGAGTCTATGGGCAGTGTTGAGTCTATGGGCAGTGTGAGTCTATGAGCAGTGATGAGTCTATGGGCAGTGTTGAGTCTATGGTGCAGTGCTGTGTCTATGGTGCAGTGTTGAGTCTATGGTGCAGTGCTGAGTCTATGGTGCAGTGTTGAGTCTATGGTGCAGTGTTGAGTCTATGGTGCAGTGTTGAGTCTATGGTGCAGTGTTGAGTCTATTGTGCAGTGTTGAATCTATGATGCAGTGTTGAGTCTATGGTGCAGTGTTGAGTCTATGGTGCAGTGTTGAGTCTATGGTGCAGTGTTGAGTCTATGGAGCAGTGTTGAGTCTATGGTGCAGTGTTGAGTCTATGGTGCAGTGTTGAGTCTATGGGCAGTGTTGAGTCTATGGGCAGTGTGAGTCTATGGGCAGTGTTGAGTGTATGGGCAGTGTTGAGTCTATGGGCAGTGTGAGTCTATGGGCAGTGTTGAGTCTATGGGCAGTGTGAGTCTATGAGCAGTGTTGAGTCTGTGGGCAGTGTTGAGTCTATGGTGGCAGTGCTGTGTCTATGGTGCAGTGTTGAGTCTATGGTGCAGTGCTGAGTCTATGGTGCAGTGTTGAGTCTATGGGCAGTGTTGAGTCTATGGGCAGTGTGAGTCTATGAGCAGTGATGAGTCTATGGGCAGTGTGAGTCTATGGGCAGTGATGAGTCTATTGTGCAGTGTTGAATCTATGATGCAGTGTTGAGTCTATGGTGCAGTGTTGAGTCTATGGTGCAGTGTTGAGTCTATGGTGCAGTGCTGTGTCTATGGTGCAGTGTTGAGTCTATGGTGCAGTGTTGAATCTATGATGCAGTGTTGAGTCTATGGGGCAGTGTTGAGTCTATTGTGCAGTGTTGAGTCTATGGGTAGTGTTGAGTCTATGGTGCAGTGTTGAGTCTATGGGCAGTGTTGAGTCTATGGTGCAGTGCTGTGTCTATGGTGCAGTGTTGAGTCTATGGTGCAGTGTTGAGTCTATGGTGCAGTGTTGAGTCTATGGTGCAGTGTTGAGTCTATGGTGCAGTGTTGAGTCTATGGTGCAGTGTTGAGTCTATGGTGCAGTGTTGAGTCTATTGTGCAGTGTTGAATCTATGTGCAGTGTTGAGTCTATGGTGCAGTGTTGAGTCTATGGTGCAGTGTTGAGTCTATGGTGCAGTGTTGAGTCTATGGAGCAGTGTTGAGTCTATGGTGCAGTGTTGAGTCTATGGTGCAGTGTTGAGTCTATGGGCAGTGTTGAGTCTATGGGCAGTGTTGAGTCTATGGGTAGTGTTGAGTCTATGGTACAGTGTTGAGTCTATGGTGCAGTGCTGAGTATATGGGCAGTGTTGAGTCTATGGGCAGTGCTGAGTCTATGGTACAGTGTTGAGTCTATGGTACAGTGTTGAGTGTGTGGGCAGTGTTGAGTCTATGGGCAGTGTTGAGTCTGTGGGCAGTGTTGAGTCTATGGGCAGTGCTGAGTCTATGGGCAGTGTTGAGTCTATGGTGCAGTGCTGAGTCTATGGGCAGTGTTGAGTCTATGGGCAGTGCTGAGTCTATGGGCAGTGTTGAGTCTATGGGTAGTGTTTAGTGTATGGGCAGTGCTGAGTCTATGGGCAGTGTTGAGTCTATGGGCAGTGTTGAGTCTATGGGCAGTGTTAAGTGTATGGGCAGTGTTGAGTCTATGGGCAGTGTGAGTCTATGGGCAGTGTTGAGTGTATGGGCAGTGTTGAGTCTATGGGCAGTGTGAGTCTATGGGCAGTGTTGAGTCTATGGGCAGTGTGAGTCTATGAGCAGTGTTGAGTCTGTGGGCAGTGTTGAGTCTATGGTGCAGTGCTGTGTCTATGGTGCAGTGTTGAGTCTATGGTGCAGTGCTGAGTCTATGGTGCAGTGTTGAGTCTATGGGCAGTGTTGAGTCTATGGGCAGTGTGAGTCTATGAGCAGTGATGAGTCTATGGGCAGTGTGAGTCTATGGGCAGTGTTGAGTCTATGGGCAGTGTGAGTCTATGAGCAGTGATGAGTCTATGGGCAGTGTTGAGTCTATGGTGCAGTGCTGTGTCTATGGTGCAGTGTTGAGTCTATGGTGCAGTGCTGAGTCTATGGTGCAGTGTTGAGTCTATGGTGCAGTGTTGAGTCTATGGTGCAGTGTTGAGTCTATGGTGCAGTGTTGAGTCTATTGTGCAGTGTTGAATCTATGATGCAGTGTTGAGTCTATGGTGCAGTGTTGAGTCTATGGTGCAGTGTTGAGTCTATGGTGCAGTGTTGAGTCTATGGAGCAGTGTTGAGTCTATGGTGCAGTGTTGAGTCTATGGTGCAGTGTTGAGTCTATGGGCAGTGTTGAGTCTATGGGCAGTGTGAGTCTATGGGCAGTGTTGAGTGTATGGGCAGTGTTGAGTCTATGGGCAGTGTGAGTCTATGGGCAGTGTTGAGTCTATGGGCAGTGTGAGTCTATGAGCAGTGTTGAGTCTGTGGGCAGTGTTGAGTCTATGGTGCAGTGCTGTGTCTATGGTGCAGTGTTGAGTCTATGGTGCAGTGCTGAGTCTATGGTGCAGTGTTGAGTCTATGGGCAGTGTTGAGTCTATGGGCAGTGTGAGTCTATGAGCAGTGATGAGTCTATGGGCAGTGTGAGTCTATGGGCAGTGATGAGTCTATGGGCAGTGTGAGTCTATGGGCAGTGTTGAGTCTATGGGCAGTGTGAGTCTATGAGCAGTGATGAGTCTATGGGCAGTGTTGAGTCTATGGTGCAGTGCTGTGTCTATGGTGCAGTGTTGAGTCTATGGTGCAGTGCTGAGTCTATGGTGCAGTGTTGAGTCTATGGTGCAGTGTTGAGTCTATGGTGCAGTGTTGAGTCTATGGTGCAGTGTTGAGTCTATTGTGTAGTGTTGAATCTATGATGCAGTGTTGAGTCTATGGTGCAGTGTTGAGTCTATGGTGCAGTGTTGAGTCTATGGTGCAGTGTTGAGTCTATGGAGCAGTGTTGAGTCTATGGTGCAGTGTTGAGTCTATGGTGCAGTGTTGAGTCTATGGGCAGTGTTGAGTCTATGGGCAGTGTTGAGTCTATGGTACAGTGTTGAGTCTATGGTGCAGTGTTGAGTTTATGGGCAGTGTTGAGTCTATGGGTAGTGTGAGTCTATGGGTAGTGTTGAGTCTATGGTACAGTGTTGAGTCTATGGTGCAGTGCTGAGTATATGGGCAGTGTTGAGTCTATGGGCAGTGCTGAGTCGATGGTACAGTGTTGAGTCTATGGTACAGTGTTGAGTGTATGGGCAGTGTTGAGTCTATGGGCAGTGTTGAGTCTGTGGGCAGTGTTGAGTCTATGGGCAGTGCTGAGTCTATGGGCAGTGTTGAGTCTATGGTGCAGTGCTGAGTCTATGGGCAGTGTTGAGTCTATGGGTAGTGCTGAGTCTATGGGCAGTGTTGAGTATATGGGCAGTGCTGAGTCTATGGGCAGTGTTGAGTCTATGGGTAGTGTTTAGTGTATGGGCAGTGCTGAGTCTATGGGCAGTGTGAGTCTATGGGCAGTGTTGAGTCTATGGGCAGTGTTAAGTGTATGGGCAGTGTTGAGTCTATGGGCAGTGTGAGTCTATGGGCAGTGTTGAGTGTATGGGCAGTGTTGAGTCTATGGGCAGTGTGAGTCTATGGGCAGTGTTGAGTCTATGGGCAGTGTGAGTCTATGAGCAGTGTTGAGTCTGTGGGCAGTGTTGAGTCTATGGTGCAGTGCTGTGTCTATGGTGCAGTGTTGAGTCTATGGTGCAGTGCTGAGTCTATGGTGCAGTGTTGAGTCTATGGGCAGTGTTGAGTCTATGGGCAGTGTGAGTCTATGAGCAGTGATGAGTCTATGGGCAGTGTGAGTCTATGGGCAGTGTTGAGTCTATGGGCAGTGTGAGTCTATGAGCAGTGATGAGTCTATGGGCAGTGTTGAGTCTATGGTGCAGTGCTGTGTCTATGGTGCAGTGTTGAGTCTATGGTGCAGTGCTGAGTCTATGGTGCAGTGTTGAGTCTATGGTGCAGTGTTGAGTCTATGGTGCAGTGTTGAGTCTATGGTGCAGTGCTGTGTCTATGGTGCAGTGTTGAGTCTATGGTGCAGTGTTGAATCTATGATGCAGTGTTGAGTCTATGGGGCAGTGTTGAGTCTATTGTGCAGTGTTGAGTCTATGGGTAGTGTTGAGTCTATGGTGCAGTGTTGAGTCTATGGGCAGTGTTGAGTCTTTGGTGCAGTGCTGTGTCTATGGTGCAGTGTTGAGTCTATGGTGCAGTGTTGAGTATATGGTGCAGTGTTGAGTCTATGGTGCAGTGTTGAGTCTATGTGCAGTGTTGAGTCTATGGTGCAGTGTTGAGTCTATGGTGCAGTGTTGAGTCTATTGTGCAGTGTTGAATCTATGATGCAGTGTTGAGTCTATGGTGCAGTGTTGAGTCTATGGTGCTGTGTTGAGTCTATGGTGCAGTGCTGTGTCTATGGTGCAGTGTTGAGTCTATGGTGCAGTGTTGAATCTATGATGCAGTGTTGAGTCTATGGGGCAGTGTTGAGTCTATTGTGCAGTGTTGAGTCTATGGGTAGTGTTGAGTCTATGGTGCAGTGTTGAGTCTATGGGCAGTGTTGAGTCTATGGTGCAGTGCTGTGTCTATGGTGCAGTGTTGAGTCTATGGTGCAGTGTTGAGTCTATGGTGCAGTGTTGAGTCTATGGTGCAGTGTTGAGTCTATGGTGCAGTGTTGAGTCTATGGTGCAGTGTTGAGTCTATGGTGCAGTGTTGAGTCTATTGTGCAGTGTTGAATCTATGATGCAGTGTTGAGTCTATGGTGCAGTGTTGAGTCTATGGTGCAGTGTTGAGTCTATGGTGCAGTGTTGAGTCTATGGAGCAGTGTTGAGTCTATGGTGCAGTGTTGAGTCTATGGTGCAGTGTTGAGTCTATGGGTAGTGTGAGTCTATGGGTAGTGTTGAGTCTATGGTACAGTGTTGAGTCTATGGTGCAGTGCTGAGTATATGGGCAGTGTTGAGTCTATGGGCAGTGCTGAGTCTATGGTACAGTGTTGAGTCTATGGTACAGTGTTGAGTGTATGGGCAGTGTTGAGTCTATGGGCAGTGTTGAGTCTGTGGGCAGTGTTGAGTCTATGGGCAGTGCTGAGTCTATGGGCAGTGTTGAGTCTATGGTGCAGTGCTGAGTCTATGGGCAGTGTTGAGTCTATGGGTAGTGCTGAGTCTATGGGCAGTGTTGAGTCTATGGGCAGTGCTGAGTCTATGGGCAGTGTTGAGTCTATGGGTAGTGTTTAGTGTATGGGCAGTGCTGAGTCTATGGGCAGTGTTGAGTCTATGGGCAGTGTTGAGTCTATGGGCAGTGTTAAGTGTATGGGCAGTGTTGAGTCTATGGGCAGTGTGAGTCTATGGGCAGTGTTGAGTGTATGGGCAGTGTTGAGTCTATGGGCAGTGTGAGTCTATGGGCAGTGTTGAGTCTATGGGCAGTGTGAGTCTATGAGCAGTGTTGAGTCTATGGGCAGTGTTGAGTCTATGGGCAGTGTTGAGTCTATGGGCAGTGTTGAGTCTATGGGTAGTGTGAGTCTATGGGCAGTGTTAAGTGTATGGGCAGTGTTGAGTCTATGGGCAGTGTGAGTCTATGGGCAGTGTTGAGTGTATGGGCTGTGTTGAGTCTATGGGCAGTGTGAGTCTATGGGCAGTGTTGAGTCTATGGGGAGTGTTGAGTCTATGGGCAGTGTTGAGGCTATGGGCAGTGTTGAGTCTATGGGCAGTGTTGAGTCTATGGGCAGTGCTGAGTCTATGGGCAGTGTTGAGTCTATGGTGCAGTGCTGAGTCTATGCGCAGTGTTGGGTCTATGGGCAGTTTTGAGTCTATGGGCAGTGTTGAGTCTATGGGCAGTGCTGAGTCTATGGGCAGTGTTGAGTCTATGGGCAGTGTTGAGTCTATGGGCAGTGTTGAGTCTATGGTGCAGTGTTGAGTCTATGGTGCAGTGTTGAGTCTATGGTGCAGTGTTGAGTCTATGGAGCAGTGTTGAGTCTATGGTGCAGTGTTGAGTCTATGGTGCAGTGTTGAGTCTATGGGCAGTGTTGAGTCTATGGGCAGTGTTGAGTCTATGGTACAGTGTTGAGTCTATGGAGCAGTGTTGAGTTTATGGGCAGTGTTGAGTCTATGGGTAGTGTGAGTCTATGGGTAGTGTTGAGTCTATGGTACAGTGTTGAGTCTATGGTGCAGTGCTGAGTATATGGGCAGTGTTGAGTCTATGGGCAGTGCTGAGTCTATGGTACAGTGTTGAGTCTATGGTACAGTGTTGAGTGTATGGGCAGTGTTGAGTCTATGGGCAGTGTTGAGTCTGTGGGCAGTGTTGAGTCTATGGGCAGTGCTGAGTCTATGGGCAGTGTTAAGTGTATGGGCAGTGTTGAGTCTATGGGCAGTGTGAGTCTATGGGCAGTGTTGAGTGTATGGGCAGTGTTGAGTCTATGGGCAGTGTGAGTCTATGGGCAGTGTTGAGTCTATGGGCAGTGTGAGTCTATGAGCAGTGTTGAGTCTATGGGCAGTGTTGAGTCTATGGGCAGTGTTGAGTCTATGGGCAGTGTTGAGTCTATGGGTAGTGTGAGTCTATGGGCAGTGTTAAGTGTATGGGCAGTGTTCAGTCTATGGGCAGTGTGAGTCTATGGGCAGTGTTGAGTGTATGGGCAGTGTTGAGTCTATGGGCAGTGTGAGTCTATGGGCAGTGTTGAGTCTATGGGGAGTGTTGAGTCTATGGGCAGTGTTGAGGCTATGGGCAGTGTTGAGTCTATGGGCAGTGTTGAGTCTATGGGCAGTGCTGAGTCTATGCGCAGTGTTGGGTCTATGGGCAGTTTTGAGTCTATGGGCAGTGTTGAGTCTATGGGCAGTGCTGAGTCTATGGGCAGTGTTGAGTCTATGGGCAGTGTTGAGTCTATGGGCAGTGTTGAGTCTATGGTGCAGTGTTGAGTCTATGGGCAGTGTTGAGTCTATGGGCAGTGCTGAGTCTATGGGCAGTGCTGAGTCTATGGGCAGTGCTGAGTCTATGGGCAGTGCTGAGTCTAAGGGCAGTGCTGAGTCTATGGGCAGTGCTGAGTCTATGGGCAGTGTTGAGTCTATGGGCAGTGTTGAATCTATGGGCAGTGTTGAGTCTATGGGCAGTGTTGAGTCTATGGGCAGTGCTGAGTCTATGGGCAGTGTTGAGTCTATGGGCAGTGCTGAGTCTATGGGTAGTGTTGAGTCTATGGTGCAGTGTTGAGTCTATGGGTAATGTTGAGTCTATGGGCAGTGTTGAGTCTATGGGTAGTGTTGAGTCTATGGGCAGTGTTGAGTCTATGGGCAGTGTTGAGTCTATGGGTAGTGTTGAGTCTATAGGCAGTGTTGAGTCTATGGGTAGTGTTGAGTCTATGGGCAGTGTTGAGTCTATGGGTAGTGTTGAGTCTATGGGCAATGTGAGTCTATGGGCAGTGTTGAGTCTATGGGCAGTGTTGAGTATATGGGCAGTGCTGAGTCTATGGGTAGTGTTGAGTCTATGGGTGGCAGTGTTAAGTCTATGGGCAGTGCTGAGTCTATGGGCAATGTGAGTCTATGGGCAGTGTTGAGTCTATGGGCAGTGTTGAGTATATGGGCAGTGCTGAGTCTATGGGTAGTGTTGAGTCTATTGTGCAGTGTTGAGTCTATGGTGCAGTGTTGAGTCTATGGGCAGTGCTGAGTCTATGGGCAGTGCTGAGTCTATGGGTAATGTTGAGTCTATGGGCAGTGTTGAGTCTATGGGTAGTGTTGAGTCTATGGGCAATGTGAGTCTATGGGCAGTGTTGAGTCTATGGGCAGTGTTGAGTCTATGGGCAGTGCTGAGTCTATGGGCAGTGTTGAGTCTATGGGTAGTGTTGAGTCTATGGGCAGTGTTGAGTCTATGGGCAGTGTTGAGTCTATGGGCAGTGTTGAGTCTATGGGCAGTGTTGAGTCTATGGTGCAGTGTTGAGTCTATAGGCAGTGTTGAGTCTATGTAGCAGTGTTGAGTCTCTGGGCAGTGTTGAGTCTATGGTGCAGTGTTGAGTCTATGGGCAGTGCTGAGTCTATGTGTAACAGTGTTGAGTCTATGGGTGACAGTGTTGAGTCTATGGGTCTCAGTGTGAGTCTATGGGTGACAGTGTTGAGTCTATGGGTAACAGTGCTGAGTCTATGGGTAACAGTGCTGAGTCTCTGGGCAGGGCATACGACGTACGTATCCGAGCATGACAAGCGGCGGTGTGCGTGTGGGTGGTGAGGTGGGGGTGGCGCTACTCACGATGAACCACTGGGTGACCACGTGGTCGCCCACGGAGCTGGTGACCGTGCAGGGGATCACCAGCGGACTTCCCAGCTCCACCTCCACCAGCGGGGTCACCGCCACTGAGATCGCCGCTTCGACGCCTGCGGCGATGACGGTCATCGCACGCAAGTCACGCTGCAGACTGTGTATAGTGGTGTAGTGTATAGTGTAGTGTATAGTAGTGTAGTGTGTAGTGTAGTAGTGAAGTGTACAGTAAACGGGGCTAGATGACGACTTACACGATGGAATCCACCGTGGTGCAGGCACCAACGAGCTCATCGTTGCGCGGAGCGTCGCCTGTCGCAGGAATCACAATCGGGACTCGTTCTTTTTTAAAGACTCCCAATCGTACAGCGCCAATTCGCGTGTGGGGGGGGCGGGGGGGGGCGAATCTCCGCTTGTACAGATGACGATCGACACGATGAAGCCGCACGGTGTTGCCCTCGATCGGATGAGGGGGGAGGGGGGGATACTGCTGGATGCCGCCGCCGCCGCCGCTGGGACGATGTTCACGACGCGATCGTCACCTTGGAAGGAGACGCAGCAGGCGAGAAGCAGCACCGCGAGACGCCGTGGCAGCAACATGTTCTTGCTGCTGCTGCTGATGCTGATGATGATGCTGCTGCTGATGATGCTGCGACTGCTGATGATGCTGCTGCTGCTTGTGGAGCAGTGAAACCGCCGTGCCCGTCTCCTGCCGTCGTGAATCCTGTGTCGTGTTAAACATAATGCAAATGAACCTATGGAGGCAGCCTGGCGAACCGACTAATACAAAATACTTAGGACGGAGATGCGTTCTCACCGTAAGTGGAAGATGACCTCGCCTCCCCAGAGTTCGAAAGAATGGTGGTAATTTAGCAGAACAGAGCAATTCACAGTAGCGTGCTGTATAAACGATATACGTGTTTATTTTAATTTTTTTTTGTATCTCCCTTCTACGTGACTTTACCGAAGTAACCAAGAATATGAATCCCTGCAGTCACGAAAGCAGCTTTAAATCGAAATGTAAACTATACACTGTGTGTATTTATTAATTGCAATACTGTATTGCACAGTAAAATGTTAAGTAAAAAAAATCAATAAACAATAAGCAAGCAGGTGTAATCAATTCCGTCGTGTGTTCTAATCGCCCAGATCGCGCTGTGAGACGCACGTGCACGTGGCACCTTGACCAAGTCATTCAGGACATGTGAGCCACATCTCACGCCCCTCGCCCCCAGAGCCACGACACCATTCACCACCCTCGCCGATGGGATACACGTCGTCACCTCATCATCGTGTTGTCGATGACAGTCACTTCACACACATCGTGTTGTCAATGACAGTCACTTCACACACATCGTGTTGTCGATGACAGTCACTTCACACACATCGTGTTGTCGATGACAGTCACTTCACACACACATCGTGTTGTCGATGACAGTCACTTCACACACATCGTGTTGTCGATGACAGTCACTTCACACACATCGTGTTGTCGATGACAGTCACTTCACACACATCGTGTTGTCGATGACAGTCACTTCACACACATCGTGTTGTCGATGACAGTCACTTCACACACACATCGTGTTGTCGATGACAGTCACTTCACACACATCGTCGTGCGGATCCACCTCGTCACGGGAGAGAACAGGACTCGCCAAATAAAAACGAAGCAATTGGCAACATTGTCACTGGTAGGAACCTCCTAGTTACACCAGCCCACAGGGGATTATTGTGTCCGTCCGTCCGTCGTGCAGGGAGGGCTGGGTGGGGAGGGAGGGGCTGGGTGGGGAGGGGAGGGTGGGGAGGGCTGGGTGGGGAGGGTGGGGCTGGGTGGGGGGTGGGAGGGGTGGGGCTGCGTGGGGAGGGAGGGGCTGGGTGGGGAGGGTGGGGCTGGGTGGGGAGGGGCTGGTCACCCCGTGGTGCCCTTCTAAAACTCAACGTTTCACCTACTCACGCCGGCTTGTGCCCTCCCTCACAGTCGGGCATATTTGCGGAATACACCACGCCGCCGTTGACCCTGGACATTGACCGAGCAACCCAAAGTTCCTAGCAGCTCCCTCCGCAGGAATGTGTTTCTGTTCAATTCCCATCACAACAACGGCAACAAGGAAATAACCTAAGAGTTAAATATTACCGCGTGATGGAATAAATTATCCTTCACTTGTTGCACTAAGTGGAGAGGAATTTACTGTTGCGTTGCACAATTCGTTGAACAAATTGTGATAGCCTTGTGACCTTTACCACTGACACATCGCCCCAAACAAGACGTACATCTTGATCTTGTTCAAGGGTTATTAAAGGCCCGAACATTACAACTCTGTGTGCGTTTTTTGGTGAGATTCATTTGGCAAGGGAAACTAGTTGGCGTTCCCTCTGCTCCACTCGCTTGCCACTTTGTCCTGCCACACCCACCCAGTGTGTCACAGCGCTAGTAGTCTGCCATCACGAACCAGACGAGATGAATGGTGAACATTTAACAGAGAAATGGAACATTTATGCCGGTCTTTGGAAACAGTTTTAAACAATCCAGGACGGTTTGCTTTCATGGAAACATTCCAACCGAGATTGTATTTGTTTGGGATGTCCCAGCGGCAGTCGAGGTTTTTGGCAATGATCTGCAGGGATGGTGCGTTTCCGTTCCTAGCCGCGAGGGCATATCCTCGTTACTGCGCCGTACGTGAGCGTTGGTTCACGTTCCAAGCGGTGAGGAAGTCCGCTTATCTTGCTTAAGTTGTTGAGTTGCGTCGGCAATAAACTCAAAGGGCAACCTTACCCGGTAAATACAGTAAACCATCTAGTAAACCGCTGTAGTCTTCGTTCCTGCAATGAAGGAATAACAAAGCTAAACCAACTCTCTCCCGAAGCCCTCTTCTGGCGAGCAGACCTCGACGTTTTCATGCATCTCCTGAACATATTGCCAGAATTGGAGTAAATTGTGATATGGTGCCACCTAGTGGCGATACAGCTCAGGGGAGTCTTTTATGTAAACAGGCGGCAAAGCCGAGTGAGAGATTCATGTTCATCATCATTGTCAACCAAAATTAAATCCAATGCTGGATGGAGGCCTCTCCAAGCTGTCATCATCACATTTTCTTGCAATGCAACAATTCACGGAGCACCTGCATACGAGCTGATTTCAGAGCTCTCCATCTTAGATCTTTAAAGGTGCATTTGAAATAGTTTTTATACTCCTACTGGTGCAGTGTTGAGTCTGTGGGCAGTGTTGAGTCTGTGGGCAGTGTTGAGTCTGTGGGCAGTGTTGAGTCAATGGGTAGTGCTGAGTCTATGGGCAGTGTTGAGTCTATGGGTAGTGCTGAGTCTATGGTGCAGTGTTGAGTCTATGGTGCAGTGTTGAGTCTATGGTGCAGTGTTGAGTCTATGGTGCAGTGCTGAGTCTATGGGCAGTGTTGAGTCTATGGGCAGTCTTGAGTCTATGGGCAGTGTTGAGTCTATGGTGCAGTGTTGAGTCTGTGGGCAGATTTGAGTCTGTGGGCAGTGTTGAGTCTGTGGGCAGTGTTGAGTCTATGGTGCAGTGTTGAGTCTATGGTGCAGTGTTGAGTCTATGGTGCAGTGTTGAGTCTATGGGTAGCAGTGTTGAGTCTATGGTGCAGTGTTGAGTCTATGGTGCAGTGTTGAGTCTATGGGCAGTGTTGAGTCTATGGTGCAGTGTTGAGTCAATGGGCAGTGCTGAGTCTATGGACAGTGTTGTCATCACTATGAAATAAGTGTACCAAGTTTGCAGTCGATACCACATTGGGAAGTGGGTTAAAATTGAGTGACAAGATTTGAGGACACAACAACAACGACAACAACGACAACGTGTAAAATTGGAATCATGGAGAGTATTCTATATGAACAAAGCGCTCTACCTACAGCATTTACCGTTATACACCTTGTGCATGTGTAGTAGTTCCCCAGTAATCACCTACAGCATGTACCACTATACACCTTGTTCACGTGTAGTAGTACCCAAGTCATTACCCTGTAATCGGATTATTTGTATTGGGTAAGGGTAAAAGTAGGCTCATTGTTTTTCTTACTCTTAGGTTTATTCGGTAAAGGCACGTTGGTTAAATAAGAAAAATAAAATAATAATACGTGAAAATAAGTCGATGTATTTTTATCTTATTTTATTATAATTTTTTTATTTTTTACCAACGCGACTTTACCGAAAAACAACCCGCTAAGAGTATGAACCCTTGCAGTCACGAAAACTTCAAATCTAGAATCGCTGCTTTTCCCTTTAACCTCCACCTTGCCGGGGCCTACACGCACACACTCACCCCCACTCGCTCGCTCACTCACCCACACAGCAGGAGGTGGAGGTGGTGGTGATGAGAGGCTTGCCTGGTAAGGTGTCAGTCCCAGCACCACAGCAATGGTGGAGCAGCAGTTGCCCAGCAAGAAGCCAGCCAGCACCCAGCAGCTTGACTGCAGCAGCGTCTGTGTCCAGGGCTCCGTGTAGACTCAGCCCTGTTGACTCAACACGCCCCTTGCCAAGGGCTGGCTCGACTCTGGCGAATAGTCGATGGTTTCCGCTGAGCTGTGCGGATTTAAGCTTCACAATCATGGAATGCGTTGCGCAATAATCACGTCTAAAGTCAACATCGCGTCGGGTAGACTCTATCTACTGCTGGTGAGGAGGAGGGGTGGGGGGGGGTGCAGGGGGGTGCAGGGGGGGCAGTGTTGAGTCTATGGTGCAGTGTTGAGTCTATGGTGCAGTGCTGAGTCTGTGGGCACGTGTTGAGTCTATGGCAGTGTTGAGTCTATGGACACGTATTGAGTCTATGGACAGTGTTGAGTCTATGGTGCAGTGTTGAGTCTATGGACACGTATTGAGTCTATGGACAGTGTTGAGTCTATGGTGCAGTGCTGAGTCTGTGGGCACGTGTTGAGTCTATGGGCAGTGTTGAGTCTATGGTGCAGTTCAAGTTCAAGTTCATTTATTAGGTATAGCCCTGTGAGCCATTCAGCTCTTGAATCGGGTGCAACCGCAACAAACAAAAACAAAAACATGAACAAAAAAACATCTTAAAGTGAATATGTGACTAAGTGCAAACAGAAAATCCAAGAAAAGACAGCAAAAAATATTGCAGAAAAAACACCGTACACCAACGCTGTGTGCAAAAATCCCAGTGGGATGCAAGTCAAACAACAACAACAACCACAAGACAACTTAGATTAAGGCCATCAGTCTAACTCTGTACTACAACAACACAAACATGGCTAAACCAATACACTTTTCGAAATCACCAAAATAAAGCCATGAAGGCAATGAAAAGGCAATCATAGGAACTGACGGAATTTTCACAATAAATGGCATAAACAACATGTACTACCAAAACCCTGCAGCCATAGCTGGCTGCATGAGTCACTCCACAACAGCAGGAGCATCAATCGGAGTATTGTAATTTTTCAATGCACCTTTAAGATCAGCACACTAAATCAAAACACAGGTCATACTTTGTAGCGATCATCCGGAGCGAAACATTTTATTTTAGGTCACTGAATAGCACTGGCAGCTAGGGGTGTACAACTCCTCTAAAGCAGTTTTGAGTGAAGATCTCATAGGTAGTGACTCAAGTTTCAATTTATTTGCAACAGCATTCCAGACCCTGGGGGCATCAATAGCAAAGGCCCTTCCTCCAGTATATGTACGGCAATAGGGAATATTAAGCTGGTAAATGAGTGTAGACCTTAGGTCAAATTTGTTCTTTGAAACAGAGACGAGATCCAGCAGGTAATCTGCAGATTTTTTTGCAAGTACATCATGAATAAATAAGATCTGGTGCACAAGCCGTCGAACATTCAGAGATGTTAAGTTTGACCCAATGTAGAGATCACAGTGGTGAGTCCTATATGGGCAGTTCAATGCAAATCTTAAGGCCGAGTGATACATTGAGTCAAGCTTCTTCAGTACAGTACTTGGGGCTGATTTATACACAATGTCACAGTAATCAAGTAGAGGCAGTACGGTAGCTTTAATCAATTCCAAACGGAACATAGGAGGGAAGCAGTGCTTGTGTCGATATAGAAAACCAATTTTAATTTTTGTCTTTTTCCCAATATAATCAATGTGATCTTCAAATTCAGTTTTGAATCCAGGATGACCCCAAGATACTTATAGATCTTGACTTGCTCTATTTGATCATTATTTAAGGTATGCAATTGGGGAAAAATAACTTCCCGCTTTAGTCCTGGTGAGAAGCATAGCACCTTGGTTTTGGCAGGATTTAGGACTAGTTTAAGAGCAACTAGCTGATGTTGTAGTTTGTTGAAATCACTCTGGAGTGTTGAGTCTATGGGCACGTGTTGAGTCTATGGGCACGTGTTGAGTCTATGGTGCAGTGCTGAGTCTATGGGCAGTGTAGAGTCTATGGGTAACAGTGTTGAGTCTATGGTGCAGTGTTGAGTCTATGGGTAGCAGTGTTGAGTCTATGGGTAACAGTGTTGAGTCTATGGGCACGTGTTGAGTCTATGGACAGTGTTGAGTCTATGGTGCAGTGTTGAGTCTATGGGCAGTGTTGAGTCTATGGGCAGTGTTGAGTCTATGGGCAGTGTTGAGTCTATGGGCAGTGCTGAGTCTATGGGCAGTGTTGAGTCTATGGGCAGTGTTGAGTCTATGGGCAGTGTTGAGTCTATGGCAGTGTTGAGTCTATGGTGCAGTGTTGAGTCTATGGGCAGTGTTGAGTCTATGGTCAGTGTTGAGTCTATGGGCAGTGTTGAGTCTATAGTGCAGTGTTGAGTGTATGGGCAGTGTTGAGTTTATGGTGCAATCACTGCAGGCCAAGTGCCAGTATCATGACCAACTCGGGCATTGAAGTTGCCCAACAAGATGACTCTATCCCGAGGGGCCACTTTAGCTAACACCTGTGACAGGTCATAGAAGGCATCTGACTCATCGGCCTTGCCTGCATCCCTCCACGGATGTTCGTCTTCAGTGGGGGCATAAGTAACCACGACCACCACTCCTCGCCTCTGGTTGATGGGAAGGCGAGCCCACAGTAGCCTGGGGCTTACAGCTTCCCACACCTCACCACCACGCTCCCGCAACCCCTTGTTTTGTTCAGAAGAGCCAGACCCTGTTGTTTGGCAGTCTCATGCCCCGAGAAGAGGACTGTCCACCCCTCATGGTGGCAGGAGCCTGAGCCGGTCCACCGGACCTCCTGAATACCACAGAGATCCAGGCGGTACTGGTCCAGCTCCCGACAGAGGGGTGGCATACTCTCCTCCGCAGTGAGCGTTCGAACATTCCACGTGGCCACCCGCAGTGGTTTTTTATTGTTTCTGGAGGAGCCCCGAGGGTAAGGATTCAGTCTCCTGGCTCCGCCAAATGGGGTTTGGCCAGTAGACGTCATAAGTGCCTGTCCCACGGCTCCTCCGGGACAAGCTGAATTAGATATTTTTCAGGTCGCTTTGTGGTCATGAATTGAAGGTGGAGAGATTACCAGCCCCTCACACCTGACCAGAGCCCCCATTTGGCCGCTGCGGTGTTTACAAACGCCATGAGGGGAATGGCGAATTTAAGTTGGCCTCCCCCCACGGCACTGCCCATCACAGCGTTGCTGTCCGGCACGAACGAGGTAGGGGGTTGTTTTGCCGGACAACAACAATCGCCATTCGCCACTAAGTGGCGGTGACTTCACCACGACGCTTGTGCCAGGCCATGTGCACCTTGAGGCCACGTGAAGTGTCGAATGCCCGCTGGCAGGAGGTCACGGGGCAGACCCAGGTGCCACGGGTCGACTGACCAAGATGACTGAGATGACTGGCTGATGCACCACCTGTGCCCCCTACTGTGCCAACTTGCTGTGCTTTAGCCACCCGGCGCTCCGCTCGTTGTTGTGAGCGTCGCTCCTCCGCCCTCCGTTGTTGTTGGAGGGCGACTGCCTCCAACTGCCCAGTAGAGTCCTTCACGAGCCTCCTCCACAGAGGCCGATCTTGACACTGCTGGTACCAGTCATCGGCAAGTCCACTCAGCTCCACGTCCTCCTGTACCACATCACTCCATCTCTTCTCTAGCCCGTGCCGTGCCCGTTTAGACCCCTCGATCCGGCCGAACAAAAGCTGTTTAGGCATGTGGCTGGGCATGCGGGCTACATGACCCAGCCAACGCAGCCTTGCCTGCCGGAGGAGCTCACCGATGGGACTTTGCCCAGATCTTTCAAGGATTTGTGAGTTCCTCACACAATCCAGCCTGGTTAAACCCAGGATGGATCGTAGGCAGGCCAGCCTAAATGTTTCCAACCGGCGAAGATGCTCCATTAGGGGGGTCCAACTTTCGCAAGCGTAGAGAAGGGAGGGAATGACTGTGGCCGAGAAGACCTGAAGCTTCGTGCGGAGCGACAGACCAGGTAGCTTCCACACAGCGTTACGCAACCGATGAAAAGATATTGCCGCTCGACTGATTCGGAGTGAGACCTCTGCTGATAAACTGGAGCCGGTCATAAGCACACTGCCCAGGTATGGGAAACTCTCCACTCTCTCCACAACTGCCCCATCACCAATTGGGAGTTGTGGGGGTGGAGTGTCCGATGGTACAAAATACCCAGGCAGGTGCTTAGTTTTGGTGGGGCTGATGGTAAGGCCCCACCTCTTAGTGGCACGCTCCAGTCTCAGCAGCAGCGTCTCCAACTCCTCTTCTGAATGAGCAGCTATTACCAAATCATCGGCATACATAACGTGGTTGACCAATAGGGAGCCATCCCTTGATCGCACCCCGGGCATCGATCAGCCTCCCATTATATCTGTACCAAATGGAAATTCCCCGGTACAGCTATTGAAGGCTTCACGAACTACGCGGTCAAAATAGATGTTAAATAATGTGGGAGCCAGAGGACATCCCTGTCGCACCCCAAGGTGTACAGGGAAAGGCTCCGACTCCCGGCCACGTAGTTTTACCCGGGCCCGCTCACCATCATGAAGGTCCTTAATGATCGTGAGCAGAGGGTCAGGGACTCCGAAAGCACGAAGAACAACCCAGAGCCCAGTCCTACTGATGGTATCATAGGCCTTGACCAGGTCAATAAAGCAGAGATGTAGGTCTTTTTGGAATTCCCTACACCTTTGCTGTAGCAGACGGACAGAAAAATGCCATCTGTGCAGGACCGCCTTTCCTGAAACCGCATTGGGGCTCTGCAAGCCTCTCCTCAGCGTGCCTAGCAAGGCGATGTTGAATAACCCTTGCCAGGACCTTTCCCGGCACACTGAGGAGTGAGATGCCCTGTAGTTGTTACAGTCTGTGCGGTCCCCTTCTTAAAGAGGGGGACCACCAGGGCATCCTTCCAATCTGCAGAACCCGTCCAGTGGTCCAGACTGTTGTTATGATGTCATATAGGGCAGTCTGTGCACAAACGCCACCCTCCTCAGCATTTCGCTTGGGAGATCATCTCTGCCCGGTGCCTTTCCTGGTCTCAGACTCCGGATCGCCTTCAGTACTTCTGTGGTGCCACAACGACGGGGCCGCTCTGCCGAACCAGGGAGCCGCCCGGCTTCCCCCACCGCACTGCCCCCCATCACCCGCCCCACATAAGCACACACCCGCACGCATTCCCCCCCCCCCCCATAGAGCTGGAAGGGAAGGTCACCTGATCGACCGGTTTTTATCCGAGAGACCCTTATCGGGATTAATTCTCACGGTTTCCGGCGATCAGGGAATTGGATGACCTCCCCGTGCTACGTGGCACCGCGGCGCTGCGGCCGGCCTTAATATGGTGTGGTCGCGGCGTGGGGCATTCGGCCACCGGCGGTTGAGGCGCATTTCCCCCCACACACACCCCACGAGTCGACGGGGCAAGCAGGGGAGGCACGGGACAGCATGAATAGCGGGCTCACAGGGGCTGTTGCGCATAGTCATGGAGGGTTGGGATAATTGCGCGTGAGCGCGCAGGCCCATTGTTAGGGAGGGTAAGGGATTAATTAGGATTTACGCCTTGCACGCAGCACACTGATTAGCATATCAACAGCGCCTGGGGACTGCCGTGCGCGGGCTTGGGGTGCACGAGCCCATTGTTCAGCGCAGCATCCCCTTTGGAGGTAGGGAGGATAAATAGAGGAGCGCAGAGGGGAAATCGCCTTTACTCCAGCGCCAGGCGACCAGACGCAGCTCCAGCCAGTGACCCGGACGTCCGTGCGACGCACCGGAGGCGCGCGGTGAGCACCGGGATCAGCGGACCGCCGTGGACACTTAACAGTGAGTAAGAAGGGGAATTAGAATCATAGCAGATAAATCGGGAAATAGGTATAGAGGTATCAGCGTAGGCCAGCCTCGTCGACTCACTGATTTAACATCTAGTTCCAGGTAGCGGATAATAAATCATTAATAGCGAAGCGTGGTCTGCGTGATCTTGTCGTGCAGTGTGAGCGTGTGGGAACGCGTGTGGTACTGTGTGTGCGTAAGCTCGCGGCGTGCGTAATCGGCGTCCCCAGGTGCGCGCTCATAACGTAAGCGGCCAGCAGGCGGCGCGCGGCTGCGCAGAGCGGCGCAAGAGGGGGTATCGCGTGTGGAGCTGTATGCGTGTGTGCGCGCACGTTCACTACGTGTATAATACGGATGCGCATTGGTAACGTGCCGCACAGGGCTATACTGCGAGCACGGGTTTTATTGATGATGATGTGCGCACGTATGCTCGCAGCGTGGGAGCGCGGCGCGAGGCTGTAAATAGTAGGGGTGTCGCGTTCGAATGCCGGCGAAACCGTAGCGGGTAATAGGGAGGTGGGGTAACGTAAACGAATAGGGGATGCAGGCGGGAGGGACCCGGGGGCCAACGGCCCCACAAATTGGTGTCAGAAGCGGGACGGACCCCCGCGTTACCTCACGCTAAAATAAGACTAATATTTACCGGCCGTGGGGCCCTTCGTGAAGGCATTCGCCCGCAATCTCTTAGGGGCCAAGTAAATTAATGGGTGGACGGACGCGCAGGCAGTACGTCAACTTAATATGAATCTTGATGGGCGGGCAGCCGATTTTGTAGAAGCGTTACCCGCGAGCGCACAGACACAGCTAGAGGAGCTGATGCGCCGACTCGATCAGCGGTTTGGCACGCGTGACGAGGAGGAAGCAAATCGGCCTTAGAGGCGCGCCGGCGCCAACCTGGGCGAAGATCTACGTGATTACGCCGAGGATGTGCGCGAGTTAACAAAGATCGCACGCCCGGGGTACGCAACTGATGTTATTGAGGAACTGGCCGCCGAGAAAATCCAGCGGTACTGTCTCGCACGGCGTGGTGGCAGCCAGACATGAGCTGCCCACGTCTTCCTTTAACACCCTTGTCGAGCGCGCACGTAAGTGTGAAAGAATTCACACGAACGCGCGCAGCTCCGGGGGCTGGGACGAGAGCGCGCCATTGCGAGCCTGCTCTCGGAAGACGAGGAGGAGGAACAGGAGCTCGCGAGGACGGTAAGGGGCCGGGAAAGAGAGCCTCCAGTGTCCCGCGAGACAACCCCGGGATGGGTTGCCGGTATACAAACGGGTATAAAGGATGTCTCCGGCCAGGTAACCCAGGTACGCGAGGACGCAAATAAAAATATGAAGACCCTCCAGTCTGAGATGGGTGAACTACGCTCGACAGTAGGGGGACTAGCCGGGAGGGTGTCCCAATTAGAGTCCGATTTGGGACAACTGCGTACTGGGGGAGGGAGAGGGAGCGGACAGGGGACCGCTACGGAGCCCCCCCCCTCCCCGGGCATGTTATATGTGCGATCGCCGAGGGCATCTAGTGGAGAGACTGTCCTGAAATCACCCGAGCTAGGCAGGCGCGGGGGTTAAAACTCCAACGCCTCCTAGTGAGCGGACCAACTAGGGGTGCAATCGACGCGGTCCCGATACAAATAGACGATAATGAGAATAATGGCGAGCGAGTGATCTCCACACAGGTTCCAGCAACAACGCCCACGGAAACGGTGACTCCTGGCGACTGGCTGCGGGAGAGTTGTCATGACAATTAGTGTTGTTATAACAATCCCATATTCATTTAAAGTTGCGCATTTAGATGTGACGTCACATTTCTCACCCCCCCTCCTCCTCGTCACACATCGTCACAAATGTCTGACCCCCCCCCAGGTGCGTGACGTCATTTATGGACGGCCCCTAAGTGTGTCGTAAACAATAACATAAATATAATATTAAATAAATACAATAAAAAATATATAAAAAATATTGGTTTAATTTTTAATATTTATTATTTCCCTTCTACGTGACTTTACCGAAAGAAAGAAGAATATGAATCCCTGCAGTCACGGAAGATTTAAATCAAAACAAAAGAAACTCACTCATTAACGCTGCCTTAAAAGAATAAAAAAATATATATTTGGTCACGTTATTTTATACAAATTTGTTTGTTCTAATCGTCTAAATGTAACTAACATCGGCACATCATTTGTATCGATTGTAAATAATGCGATTCTTACACGTGTAGTGGGTTCGAATTAGGTGCACACACACGCAGCTTGGAGGCAACACTATTTATTAAACGGTGAGTAATATAACACTGTACATGAGGTGGTGACCACCTTCCTCAACTCACTAACACTCTGGAACACGACACAGAGGGGACCAGGCAGGCGACGGGCTGCCTGGTCAAAGGACGACGACCCGGGACTTGAGGACCGATGATGTCTTCACTTCGGAGTTCAACAGCCTCGCTCTGTGTTCACACCACGCTTATATCTGCTCTGGTGTTGCCGGCTCTCTCCAGGCCACGCCTCCCTGCCCAGGCCACGCCTCCCTTCCCCCACCTCTGGGAAAGTCCGGGTCCCTCACCACGTGACCCCTAGGCACCCCCTTGGGGCCCCCAGCCCTCGTACGGGCCGACACAGCAGTGACGTCCTATGTCACTACACTAGTGACAAACTTGCATGTTCTGTTTACGTGACAACACTAACTAGTTGGCCATATCGGGTGGTGGCGGGTTTCAACGACACATTTATATATTTAAGCGATTTAACACAAAAAAACTTCTAATATGGCTCATTATAATAAACCATGCTTACATTCAGATGATTATTCAAGGTTCTTCGGCAGAAATTAAAATATAAAACACTCGTTTTCAAGTAGCACCCGCTCAACACGATTGTCCTTAAATATATTTATTAAACAAAGTCAGTAAAGTATAAACTTGCACATCTTAGTCTAAATCAAGCTCGAGATCACCAGTTTTGATATTTCAGGCTGTATGTCGCTTTATAATCCTCTAAACTTGCAGCAGTTTAGAGGACTTTGGGAGGCGAATATTAGCAAATTAACACTTATCACGGAGTTATGCATGGAGATGCACATCCTTATTCAAACGGAAGTGTACAATTATGCAGTGAGATGTGCATACTTATTATGTTGCGAGATATGCAGATTGTTAATGTAAATTTAACAATTGAATGCAAAGTCCATGATAGGCCAAGTCGAGAACAAATGATTTGGATGCTAGAGCGAAGTTATAAGGGGCTTTAAATCAGACCTCAAGGTCATTTCGAGAGGGATTTTACTGAGGATAGACGTTCGACTTTATCCAAAGTCCAGCTTGCCGTTTGACCCTCTATTTTTCATCAGCCAACTTCCCTCCAGTCCACGCGCATCCGCCAATGCTGCCCGTGCTGCCGTTTCACCGATGGGATGTGCAGCAACGTTGGCCAGCGTCAACCTCACAATGTACTCGGGTAACAACTCCACGTGATGAAGGCACGTGATGAAGGCACGCACACACCACGTGATGAAGGCACGTGATGAAGGCACGCACACACCACATGGGAGAGCTGCCCTCCAGTGGGCGGTGATGGAACTACAGGATACCGATTTAAAATGTCAACACTGCGGGCGACGTTTCAGGCAATAGCCCATCTTCACAGCACACACAGATAGGCCCAGTGTGGTAGTAGAGTGGCATTTGTCCTCTCGAACCGGCTAGCAAGAGCACGTGGCATGAGTGTTAACCACGGCGACCCTGTAAGCATGCAGCAAACACGCCGAACACCGCTGTGTCTTGAAGACGAAACCCAAACTCTTCGATAAAGACCGCAAGACCGGACAACCGCGTTGATTTAAAATATACCCTTTATTTAGTTTTAGTGTGTGTACACGTCCAGTCTTGTAACTTCAACATCCTGTACAATCTCGTGTAAAATAGGTTTTCCTTTGAACTAGACTTTAATCTTAGCGAGATCTTAACTGGTGATAAATCTATACAGCACCACGTGTGTCTGTCTGTCACGCGCCGGGATGACGTCACGCGATTTTGGGGTGAAGTGGAGAATGGTGTTATGACGTCAGAGACGCTGGGGTGTTCAGGAGAGGAGAAATGACGTCACGCGAGATTGGGGCGAGGTTGTGGGGGGAGTAATGACGTCACGAGACGCTGGGGAGTTGAGAGGGGTGATGACGTCAGGAGACGCTGGGGAGTTGAGAGGGGTGATGACGTCACGAGACGCTGGGAGATGAGAGGGGTGATGACGTCACGAGACGCTGGAGAAATGAGGGGTGATGACGTCATGAGACGCTGGAGAGTTGAGAGGGGTGATGACGTCATGTTATTTCTGAGAAAAGAGCCTCTTTATTTAGAATGTTTATTTAGAGCAGTGATTCTTCGAGGCTGCAAGTGAAGGTTTAAGAGCCACCGATGTAGACCCTGAAGCTCCTTTTTCACAGACTCCCAGTCGCACTCGCACCTCTTGGAAGACGCCTGCACAGATTGTGAGAGTGGCCCAGGCGCCCTGGGGAGCGAGCGGAGAGGCGTGAGAGCCCTGGAGCTCCCTCGAGTGGACGAGGCCCCTTCCCACCAGCAGCGGCCTGAGAGCGACGTTGCCTGGCTGCTGATCTTAAAGGTGCATTGAAAAATTATAATACTCCTATTGATGCTCCTGCTGTTGTGGAGTGGCTCATGCAGCAGCTGTGGCTGCAGGGTTCTGCTGGTACATGTTGTTTATGAAGTTTATTGTGAAAATTCCGTCACAGTTCCTATGACCTGCACTGTTTCATTGCTTTCATGGCTTTATTTTGGTGATTTCGAAAAGTGTATTGGTTTGGCCATGTTTGTTTGTTGTAGTACAGAGTTAGACTGATGGCCTTAATCTAAGTTGTCTTGTGGTTGTTGTTGTTTGACTTGCATCCCACTGGGATGTTTGCACACAGCGTTGGTGTGTAACGGTGTATTTTTCTGCAACATTTTGCTGTCTTTTCTTGGATTTTCTGTTTGCACTCAGTCACATCGTCACTTAAAGATGTTTTTTGTTCATTTTTAGTTTTTTGTTTGTTGCGGTTGCACCCGATTCAAGAGCCGAATGGCTCACAGGGCTACACCTAGTCCATGAACTTGCACCTTGACCTTTGATACATTCGATTCCAGAGCGCCGTAATCGATACTTGCCGAATCAAGAATCGATTTCGCCTCTTATCCCGTGCGTGGGCCTCGGGTGGCCCTCGTGAATCGATTCTCAAATTAGGAAGGGAATCGAGTGCTATCGATTCCTGCACCCACATTGTCGTGCAGTGAACCAACATCATGGCCGCATCTAAACTCAACAGCCCTGCTCACGAACAAAGGCCATTGCCACAGCGTCGTCGTCGTTGACGAGGTTGTGTTGTTGACGAGGTTGTGTTGTTGTGTGTGCACCACCACTGACGCGCCAGCGGCATGAGCAGTCGCGTTGTGAGACTTCAACAATCGCGTGGAATCGAATCGACACGCGTTGTTGTCGCTCACTCGAATCGATTCCTCAACACGTGGCGGCCACGCGGCCCACGGCGTGCGCGTCGCCCAGTTTCTTCGGGGGTCGCGGCTTTCTCTTTCCAAGGGGGGGCCCTTCGGGGGTCGCGGCTTTCTCCAAGGGGGGCCCCGGCTGGAGGCTGGCTGCGTGCGGCACCTCGCTCTGGAGACGCCTCGCGCAGCGACATCGGGGAGCAGCTGGAGGCCCAGCAGCTGCTGCTGCTGCTGCACCACGCGGTAGGTGAGCGGGCGTGGGGGGGTGAGTGGTGAGGGTGAGTGGTGAGCGGGTGGGGTGGGTGAGTGGTGATGGGTGGGTGAGGGGTGAGTGGTGGGTGAGTGAGGGGTGGGGGGGGGGTGAGTGGGTGAGTGGTGAGGGGTGAGTGGTGAGTGAGTGGTGAGGAGTGAGTGGTGAGGTGAGTGGTGTGTGAGGGGTGAGTGAGGGTGAGTGAGGTGAGGGTGGGTGAGGGGTGGTGGTGAGTGAGGGTGGGTGAGTGGTGAGGGGTCAGTGGTGAGGGTGAGTGGTGGGAGTGAGTGGTGAGGGTGAGTGGTGAGAGGTGAGTGAGTAGTGAGTGGTGGGTGAGTGAGGGGTGAGTGAGTGGTGAGGGTGAGTGGTGAGTGTGGGTGGAGTGAGTGGTGGAGTGAGTGGTGGGGGGTGAGTGTTTAGTGAGTGAGGAGTGAGTGGTGAGGGGAGTGAGTGAGTGGTGGTAGGGGGAGTGATGTGAGTGGTAGTGAGTGGAGGGTGAGTGGTGAGTGAGGGTGGCGTGAGTGGTGGAGTGTGAGAAGGTGGTGAGTGAGTGGGGTGAGTGGTGAGGGGTGAGGGGTGATAGTGGATGGGGGTGAGTGGTGGTGAGGGTGTGAGTGAGTGGAGGGGGTGAGTGGGGGTGAGTGTGGTGAGGGGTGAGTGAGAGGGTGAGTGGTAGGTGAGTGATGTGAGGGGTGAGGGGTGAGTGAGAGGAGTGGTGGTGAGGGTGAGTGGTGGTGAGTGGTGAGGGGTGTGGTGGGGTGTGAGTGGTGAGGGTGAGTGGTGAGTGGGTGAGTGGTGTGGTGGTGAGGTGAGTGGTAGGTGAGTGTAGGGGCAAGTGCTGTAGTAGCGAGTCGCAGCGCCTACACACACAGAGACAAAGATCCCAGGTAGCCTCTAGCAGGTTGTAGGGGCAAGTGCTGTTAGTAGCAAGTAGCAGCACCTACACACACACAGACAAAGATCCCCAGGTAGCCTCTAGCAGGCTGTAGGGGCAAGTGCTGCTAGTAGCGAGTAGCAGCACCTACACACACAGACAGATCCCCCAGGTAGCCTCTAGCAGGCTGTAGGGGCAAGTGCTGTTAGTAGCAAGTGGCAGCACCTACACCACACACAGACAAAGATCCCCCAGGTAGCCTCTAGCAGGCTGTAGGGGCAAGTGCTGCGAGTAGCAGCACCTACACACACACAGACAGATCCCCCAGGTAGCCTCTAGCAGGCTGTACGGGCAAGTGCTGCGAGTAGCAGTACACACACAGACAAAGATCCCCCAGGTAGCCTCTAGCAGGCTGTAGGGGCAAGTGCTGTTAGTAGCAAGTAGCACCACCTACACACACAGAGACAAAGATCCCCCAGGTAGCCTCTAGCAGGCTGTAGGGGCAAGTGCTGCGAGTAGCAGAACCTACACACACACAGACAAAGATCCCCAGGTAGCTTCTAGCAGGTTGTAGGGGCAAGTGCTGCGAGTAGCAGAACCTACACACACACAGACAAAGATCCCCCAGGTAGCCTCTAGCAGGCTGTAGGGGCAAGTGCTGCTAGTAGCGAGTAGCAGCACCTACACATAAGACAAAGATCCCCCAGGTAGCCTCCGACGTGGATCTCCATCGCCAGCAACACGAAGAACCTCGAGCCCCTCACGGGGCCGCCGTTATATCAGCCTGGGCTGGGGATGGCTCCGCCCCTCGCCCCGCCCACCTTTCGGATCTCTCCGGATCTTTCTCGAAGGCTCCCCGAGGGCTCTTGTAGACCACGTGACCGCCCAGCGGCCCCCGTCCACCGGTGGCCCCCCTCCAATATCATCCGGTGACGTGTCGGCAGGTCAACCGGCGCATCGTGCCCCAACGTAACCCTGGCTGGCTGACGCTCCCTCTCGCTCCCTCGCCGGGAGCCCGCACTGCACGCCGTACGTGGTGCCTCCGCGCTGACCAGCGCTCACCCAGGCCCCGCTAGGGCTGGCGGTACTACGCCCAGTGAGCGGGCTGCACGTAATGCCAACACATCATCCGCCGTGGCTTCGTAAGCCCGGCACCACACAGTGACAATCACAGTCACTACACAAGCAAGAACATCTGCTGGACTACATTGTGACGGACCAGTGGATACGGGCCCATGTCCTTGACACCAGGAGCTGATTTGCCCACTGACCATTGACTTGTCATCTGCAAGATGCGCCTGCCATTCTTCCACTCCGGTGGGGGGTGTACACCCAGGACCCCATTCAAACCCATCGTGGCCTGGTCTCAGCTAGCTGATTAAAGTTTCAAGCAAGAATTTCATCATCGCTTGCGGCTAGGGTTGGCATCGTCCCCCACTCCTCATGTCGGGGAAATGGGCGAGGTTTAGGACTGTGGCTCATGCAGCTGCAATGGCTACTTTGGGTACACGGTCCATACCTCCTCAGAGACCCTGGCTGACAAAAGAGGTGTTCAGGCTAGCTGAAAAAAAGCGACAGGCCCTCTCTCATCGTCTACAGCAGGGGTCCTCAAACTACGGCCCGCGGGCCACATGCGGCCCGCCGAGGACATTTATCCGGCCCGCCGGGTGTTTTTGCCGCCGCTGCCTGTCTGTTACTTTTTTTCTGCATGAGAAGGACGGTCATTGGTGGAAGGGGAGGGGGCGGAGTTTCCCCAATCAGACTGCATTGATGGGCAGTGCAGTCTGTATGTCTCTGTGTGGGCAAAGTTATTGCTGGTATATTGTTTTTGTAGCGCTGTATATATATTGGTATTTTACTAATAGCAATTTTGACTCCCTAGGAAACAATGATGTCAAGAAAGAGAAAAATTGACTCGGAGTGTAGGATATTCAAAGAACAGTGGACTTATGATTACTTTTTCATGCAGTACAAGGAAAGAGCTGTGTGTCTGATATGCCAGAATATAGTGTCTGTGTTCAAAGAATACAATTTACGTCAACACTATAAAACTCAACATAAAGATAAATATGCTTGTTTGGTCGGAGAAGTGAAAAAGATAAAATATTAAAACTGAAAAATACATTAACAACTCAACGAAATAGTTTTGTGAAGCAGAAGCAGCTAAATATTTCATCACTGCGAGCAAGTTTTCAAGTTGCCAAGCTAATAGCGTGCACTGGCAGACCATTCGTGGAGGGAGAATTTGTTAAAGAATGCCTTCTTTCTGTTGCCAAAGAGATGTGTCCAGAGAAGGCCGATTTATTTAGTACAGTGAGTCTTTTAGGACCTACAATTACACGGAGGATTGAAGAAATGGGAGACAATTTGCATCAGCATTTGCAAAACTCCACAAAAAAACTTTCCTATTTTTCCTTGGCACTCGACGAAAGCAATGATGTTCGTGATTCTGCACAACTTCAAATTTTTATTCGTGCGACGAATGACTATTTCGAAGTCACAGAAGAGCTTGCTGCACAGCAAAGCATCAAAGGAACAACTACAGGAGAGGATATCTTTCGATTTAAAGCTTTCGTGACTGCAGGGATTCATCTTCTTGGTTCTTTCGGTAAAGTCACATAGAAGGGAAGTAATAAAATAATTCTCACGACGTTTCGGCCACAACGCAAGCAGCCGTCCTCAGGTGAAAGCCAGGTCTGTTGGGGAGACAGCGTCTGAATGAAACAGCACACGAGCTTGGAGCATATATAAGCTGGGTTGGAAGCGGGGGAAAGAGCGCCTTGACAAAATAATTTCAATATCAAGAGGAATTTAGCATATTTATGGGAAATGCAGGAATGTGATTAGTACTACATATGCCCGTGCTGCATATGTAGTACTAATAACATTCCTGCATGTCCCATAAATATGCTAAATTCCTCTTGATATGCAAATTATTTGTCAAGGCGCTCTTTCCCCCGTTTCCAACCCAGCTTATATATGCTCCAAGCTCGTGTGCTGTTTCATTCAGACGCTGTCTCCCCGACAGACCTGGCTTTCACCTGAGGACGGCTGCTTGCGTTGTGGCCTAAACGTCGTGAGAATTATTTTATTATGTTTTATTTTTTTTATTTTATTACTTCCTTCTACTGGACTTTACCGAAAGAACCAAGAAGAGAGATATCTATGAAAAGTTTGCCAAACTGTGAATGGTTTGGACTGAACTGGGCTAAACTAGCTAGTGTGACAACTGATGGTGCTCCTAGCATGGTGGGGTCTAAGAAAGGAGTAATTGCTCGCATTAACCAAGAGATGGACAAACATAACCATTCTCATCCAATAGCCATACACTGCCTCATCCACCAACAAGCGCTGTGTAGTAAATCACTGAAGTGGGACTCGGTTATGAAATTTGTGGTATCTTGTGTTAACTTCATTAGAGCTCACGCACTAAACCACAGACAATTTCAGGCATTTCTGTCTGAGCTAAATGTTGACTATGAAGATGTTCTGTATCACACAGAAGTCCGTTGGCTGAGTCGAGGGAGAGTTTTGAAACGTTTCTATGACTTACTTCCACAGATTACAGCTTTTCTGCTTCAAAAAAACAAAGAAGTACCAGAGCTCAATGATGCAGAATGGAAATGGCACCTTGCCTTTCTGACAGATGTAACAGAGCTACTCAACAGTTTCAATGTGCAACTTCAAGGAAAGGGGAAGCTCATCTGTGATATGCAATCACATGTCAAAGCATTTGAAGTAATATTAGGCCTCCTTATCAAACAAGTGAAGGAGGAAAACTTCTGCCATCTCCCCACAACTCAAAATCTGTTAGCGGAAAAACCATTGGTTGCATTCCCAAACAAAACGTGTGGATTCACTGGAAAAATTGCAAAAGGGGTTCCAATTTGGATTTAAAGAGCTTCAGCTCCATGAACAGGACATACAGCTTTTCCGTAACCCATTTTCTATTGACATTGAAAATGTGGATACAATTTACCAAATGGAACTGGCTGAACTGCAGAATTGTGACTCTCTGAAAGACGCATTCAAGTCAAGCAGCCTTAATAATTTCTATGCATCTCTCCCCTCTGAGACATATCCTCATCTCAGGAACCATGCACTCAAAATGGCAACCATCTTTGGCAGCACTTATGTCTGTGAACAGACTTTTTCCAGAATGAAACATTTGAAATCTCCAACCAGATCTAGACTAATGGATGCACACTTGCATCACTTGTTACTAGCAGTGACAAATATGGAACCGGACATTGACCATCTCATTAGCCAAAAGCAGGCCCATAGTTCCCATTGAAATACTGGCAAGTTTGTTGATTTAACTTTACTTGTTCTTCATTTTAAATATTGTATTTATTCCCGTTTTGTTTCTTCACTTCAAAATAAGATATATGCAGTGTGCATAGGAATTTGTTCATAGTTTTTTTTTAACTATAGTCCGGCCCTCCAAGCGTCTGAGGGACAGTGAACTGGCCCCCTGTTTAAAAAGTTTGAGGACCCCTGGTCTACAGCATCCCACGTCAGAGAATGAGGAAGCTTACCGCAGCCTTCGCTCGGAGGTTCGGAGAGCCGTGAGGTGCTGCAAGGATGGGTGGTGGTCGTGGGTTGCTGAGGAGATGGAGTCTGCCTCAATGGCCTGCGATCACAAATCGCTGTTTATTTCCATAAAAAAGTAACCTACAGCGCCATACCTATTACCATCATTAGGGAAAAGATTGGTGATCCAATCTCCGACCCCAGGAACAGGTTTGCAGATTTGCTGAGCATTTCTGTGAGGTCCTGGGGGAGGGGAAATACCCCAGCCTGGAAAACATCGTGGGACAAAGTGGGGATGACCCTGCTGAGGCTGTGGTGCCTCAAATATTGGAAGAGGAAGTCACCACCTGTGAGTGGCTGGCTGAGGTGCCATCAGTTGAGGAAGTACTGAAAGCGTTCCAGAGCCTGAGACCAGGAAATGCACCAGGCAAAGATGCTCTCCCAAGTGTTGTGTGGTTATTCCTGACACCGCTGGAGACTTGTAGATCCACACGGAGACGGAGCTTCATGTAAGGGCTTGCGCCAGTTGTTTTATTAAACACTCTTCACACCACTCTGCTTACACTCTGAGTACTGCTGCACAATCACTGCCTACGCTACACACCTGACGCCTTCGCCCGTCATGGTGCAGGCGTCGGACCTCTGGCTGCACGTGGAACTGTCTCCCATTACTCCACGCCCCGCCACGGCTCCCCCTCGTCTGCCCCGGGCGGGGGCACGCCGCCATCACCGCCCGGCGACGAGGTTGGGCTTCTAACCCTCGAGCCTTCCTCCTTCGGCGGCGGCGGCTGGGCTGTTCCCGCTGCAGGCACACGTTCCCGTGTCCTATCACACTCCACACCCCAGGGGAAGGGTACTGGGGATTCCTAGCACTCTCACAGTAGTGTATAGTCTAGTGTATATTGTATAGTAGCGTAGTGTATAGTAGCGTAGTGTATAGTAGCGTAGTATATAGTGTAGTGTATAGTGTAGTGTATAGTGTAGTGTATAGTATTGGGCACGCCCAACGACCCCACCACCACCACCTCCCTCCTTCACCACCAGCACCACGGGGAGTGTCGGCGAATCTCCAGGCGGGCTACATCAGTCCGGCCGTCATGTCCACGTAGTCCTAGAGAGATGGAGAGAGATGGTGAGGATGGGGGAGAGGTGGGGAGAGGTGGGGAGAGGTGGGGAGAGGTGGGGAGAGGTGGGGAGAGGTGGGGAGAGGTGGGGAGAGGGGGGAGGGGGGAGAGGTGGGGGAGGTGGGGAGGGGGGAGGTGGGGAGAGGTGGGGAGAGGTGGGGAGAGGTGGGGAGGTGGGAGGTGGAGGGTGGGGGAGAGGTGGGGAGAGGTGGGAGAGGTGGGGAGAGGTGGGGAGAGGTGGGGAGAGGTGGGGAGAGGTGGGGAGAGGTGGGGAGAGGTGGGGAGAGGTGGGGAGAGGTGGGGGAGAGGTGGGGAGAGGTGGGGAGAGGTGGGGAGAGGTGGGGGAGAGGTGGGGGAGAGGTGGGGGAGAGGTGGGGGAGAGGTGGGGGAGAGGTGGGGGAGAGGGGAGAGGTGGGAGAGTGGGGGGAGGGGGAGGGGAGAGGGGTGGGGGAGAGGTGGGGGAGAGGTGACAAAGACCAAGATCCCCGTGTAGCCTGAACAGGCTGTAGGGGCAAGTGCTGTTAGCGAGCAGCAGCACCTATGAAGGCTACCGGCACTGTGGCACCGAGGGGGTGGGTGGCCAGCACCACGCCCGGCCGCCTTTGTCTCCCGGCGGCGATGTTTACTACACATACCACGCCAGGTACTCGATTGAGGCTGAGTCGACCTAGTGGAGACCCGGGACCAGAACAGATCATCGCTATCACTGGTGTGAAGAAGATCAACGTTTAGTCCTTTTAAAATAAACATCTCATCATGGCCAAAGCCACCGCCGCCACCACCACCACCGCCACCACCGCCACCACCACCGCCGCCACCACTGCCGCCACCACCACCGCCACCACCGCCACCACCGCCACCACCGCCACCACCACCACCACTTCTCTTCCCTCTACGGCATCCTACGAGCGTGGTGGCAAGCGCGAGGTCGCAGGTTCGACCCCTACGGCCTGACGACCCCCACGTCTCCATCTCTCTCTCTGCCCCGTGGCCCGTGTCGTCCCCCCTCCCGGACGGGGCAGCGGTCACCTCGTCACGGCGGCCCCCGTTGGCCACGAGGATCCGCCCCAAGTCGTCCGCCAGCCGCGCGAACGTCGGTCTGTCTGGGGACGGTCGCCCAGCACTCGCTCATCGTCGCGTGTCTGCGCACGGCGACACGCGAGTCAAGTTCAACACGCACCGTGCGTGTACACCGTGCGCACGGCGTACACGCAATGTGCACAGACATGCAGCTACTACATTTACAATCATAGAGTAGTGTATAGTGTAGTGTATAGTGTAGTGTATAGTAGTGATAGTGTAGTGGATAGAGTAAACCCACTACTGTATTTACAATTATAGTAGTGTATAGTGTAGTGTATAGAGTAGTGTATAGTGTAGTGTATAATGTAGTGGATAGAGTAAACCCGCTACTGTATTTACAAGTATAGTGTAGTGTATAGTGTAGTGTACAGAGTAAACCCACTACTGTATTTACAATTATAGTGTAGTGTATAGTGTAGTGTACAGAGTAAACCCACTACTGTATTTACAAGTATAGTGTAGTGTATAGTGTAGTGTATAGTGTAGTATATAGTGTAGTGTATAGTGTAGTGTATAGTGTAGTGTATAATGTAGTGTATAGAGTAAACCCACTACTGTATTTACAATTATAGTGTAGTGTATAGTGTAGTGTATAGTGTAGTGTATAGAGTAATAATAACAACATCAACGAACGACGCTCCTGTAGGTAACATGACGTCATCGTCGTAGTCGTCGTTGCGATCTCCGATTCCTACTCACAGCTCGTCGGAGCAGAGGGCAGGCCGCTCCATGCGGTAGCCGTCACCGAGCAGCTTGAAAAGCTTTTCCACGGGGACGCCCGGGTACGGAGAGCCCCCCAGGGTGAAGATCTCCCACAGCAGCACCCCGTAGGACCACCTGCACACACATACGCACAAACACGCGCACACATGCAAATGCATGCACAACCACACACACACACGCATACACATGCATGCTCACGCACGTACACAACAACAACAACCGCCATTCGCCACTAAATGGTAGTGACATCACCACGGCGCTTGTGCCAGGCCATGTGCACCTTGAGGCCACGTGAATTGTCGAACGCCCGCTGGCAGGAGGTCACGGGGCAGACCCAGCAGGTGCCACGGGTCGACTGACTGAGATGACCGAGATGACTGGCTGATGCACCACCTGTGCCCCCGACTGCCAACTTGCTGTGCTTTAGACACCCGGCGCTCCGCTCGTTGTTATGAGCGTCGCTCCTCCGCTCTCCGTTGTTGTTGGAGGGCGACTGCCTCCAACTGCCCAGTAGCGTCCTTCACGAGCCTCCTCCACTGAGGCCTATCTTGACACCGCTGGTACCAGTCATCAGCAAGTCCACTCAGCTGCACGTCCTCCTGTACCACATCACTCCATCTCTTCTCTAGCCCGTGCCGCGTCCGTTTAGCCCCCTCAATTCGGCCGAACAAAAGCTGTTTAGGCAAGCGTAGAGAAGGGAGGGAATGACTGTGGCCGAGAAGGCCTGAAGCTTCGTGCGGAGCCGGTCATAAGCACACTGCCCAGGTATGGGAAACTCTCCACTCTCTGCACAACTGCCCTGTCACCAATTGGGAGTTGTGGGGGTGGAGTGTCCAATGGTACAAAATACCCAGGCAGGTGCTGATGGTAAGGCTCCACCTCTTAGTGGCACACTCCAGTTTCAGCAGAAGCATCTCTAACTTCTCCTTTGAATGAGCAGCAATTACCAAATCATCGGCATACGTAACATGGTTGAGCAAT
>WFAB01001785.1:0-89655 GCA_018977245.1 Lethenteron camtschaticum | reverse complement strand
GTGTGGTGAGTCTATGGTGTCTGGGTGAGTCTGTTGGTTCTGGGTGTGAGTCTGTGGGTCTCTGTGTGGAGTCTATGGGTGTCTGTGTGGTGGTCTATGGGTCTCACCATGGTGGGCTGTAGGGGGTGATGAGTCTGTGGGTCTCTGTGTGGTGAGTCTATGGGTGTCTGTGTGGTGGGTCTGTAGGTCTCTGGGTGGTGAGTCTTGGGTTCTTGTGGGTGTCTCTGGTGGTGGGTCTGTAGGTTCTATGGTCTGTGGGTCTTGTGTGGTGAGTCTATGGGTGTCTGTGTGGTGAGTCTATGGGTGTCTGTGTGATGAGTGGGTCTGTGTGGTGAGTCTATGGGTGTTTGTGTGGTGAGTCTATGGGTGTCTGTGTGGTGAGTCTATGGGTGTCTGTGTGGTGAGTCTATGGGTGTCTGTGTGGTGAGTCTATGGGTGTCTGGGTGGTGAGTCTATGGGTGTCTGTGTGGTGGGTCTGTAGGTCTCTGGGTGATGAGTCTGTCGGTCTCTGGTGGTGAGTCTATGGGTGTCTGTGTGGTGAGTCTATGGGTGTCTGTGTGTGAGTCTATGGGTCTCTGTGTGGTGAGTCTATGGGTGTCTGTGTGGTGAGTCTATGGGTGTCTGTGTGGTGAGTCTATGGGTGTCTGGGTGGTGAGTCTCTGTGTGATGAGTCTATGGGTGTCTGGGTGGTGAGTCTCTGTGTGGTGAGTCTGTGGGTATCTGTGTGGTGGGGGTCTGTAGGTCTCTGTGTGGTGGTCTGTAGGTCTCTGTGTGGTGAGTCTATGGGTCTCTGGGTGATGAGTCTATGGGTGTCTGGGTGATGAGTCTATGGGTCTCTGTGTGGTGAGTCTATGGGTCTCTGGGTGATGAGTCTATGGTATCTGTGTGGTGAGTCTATGGGTGTCTGTGTGATGAGTCTATGGGTGATGAGTCTATGGGTGTCTGTGTGGTGAGTCTATGGGTGATGAGTCTATGGGTCTCTGGGTGGTGAGTTTATGGGTCTCTGTGTGAGTCTATGGGTGTCTGGGTGATGAGTATATGGTCTCTGTGTGATGAGTCAATGGGTGATAAGTATATGCGTGTCTGTGTGATGAGTTTATGGGTCTCTGTGTGACTAGTCAATAGGTGATGAGTCTATGGGTGTCTGTGTGATGAGTCTATGGGTCTCTGGGTGATGAGTCTATGGGTCTCTGTGTGATGAGTTTATGGTCTCTGTGTGAGTCTATGTGTCTCTGTGTGAGTCTATGGGTCTCCGTGTGAGTCTATGGGTCTCTGTGTGGTGGTGAGTCTATGGGTCTCTGTGTGTTGAGTCTGTGGGTCTCTGTGTGTCTATGGTGTCTCTGTGTGGTGAGTCTATGGGTCTCTGGGTGATGAGTCTATGGGTGTCTGTGTAGTGAGTCTATGGGTCTCTGTGTGATGAGTCTATGGGTGATGAGTCTATGGGTGATGAGTCTATGGGTGGTGAGTCTATAGGTGATGAGTCTATGGGTGATGAGTCTATGGGTGGTGAGTCTATGGGTGGTGAGTCTATGGGTGTCTGTGTGGTGAGTATATGGGTGATGAGTCTATGGGTGGTGAGTCTATGGGTGTCTGTGTGGTGAGTATATGGGTGGTGAGTCTATGGGTGATGAGTCTATGGGTGATGAGTCTATGGGTGTCTGTGTGGTGAGTATATGGGTGATGAGTCTATGGGTGGTGAGTCTATGGGTGTCTGTGTGGTGAGTATATGGGTGGTGAGTATATGGGTGGTGAGTCTATGGGTGTCTGTGTGTGAGTATATGGTGGTGAGTATATGGGTGNTGAGTCTATGGGTGGTGAGTCTATGGGTGATGAGTCTATGGGTGATGAGTCTATGGGTGTCTGTGTGGTGAGTCTATGGGTGATGAGTCTATGGGTGATGAGTCTATTGATGAGTCTATGGGCGTCATCGGACTTCTCGCTCTTATTGGGACACCCAAAACACAACAACAACAACAACAACCGCCATTCGCCACTAAGTGGCGGTGACGTCACCACGACGCTTGTGCCAGGCCAAGTGCACCTTGAGGCCACGTGAAGTGTCGAACGCCCGCTGGCAGGAGGTCACGGGGCAGACCCAGCAGGTGCCACGGGTCGACTGACCGAGATGACCGAGATGACTGGCTGATGCACCACCTGTGCCCCTACTGTGCCAACTTGCTGTGCTTTAGCCACCCGGCGCTCCGCTCGTTGTTGTGAGCGTCGCTCCTCCGCCCTCCATTGTTGCTGGAGTGCGACTGCCTCCAACTGCCCAGTAGCGTCCTTCACGAGCCTCCTCCACTGAGGCCGATCTTGACACCGCTGGTACCGGTCATCGGCAAGTCCACTCAGCTCCACGTCCTCCCGTACCAACACACAGGCACTCCTTGGCATACGAAATAGACGCGTTCCCGGAAAAGGGACGCATATTTCAACATCGCGTTAGCTCAAGAGCAATTTCCCCGTAAGAAACAATGTGCAAAGGGAGCGGGTTTCGGGAATTCCACTCACACTCGCAAACATAATCGCCTTCATTGTCCTCGCCGATATCAACACAACACGTGTGCGTCAACACAATATAAGACGTTAAATTAAAAGGAAAATCACGTAAACTCTCATCTACTTCCTATCAAGCGAAAATTGAGAAATACGGTAACACATTCCTGCGGAGGGAGCTGGTAGGAACGTTGGTTGCTCGGTCAGTGGCCTGCAGGGTCAACGGCGGCGTGGTGTATTCCGCAAATATGGCCGACTGTGAGGGCGGGCACAAGCCGGCGTGAGTAGGTGAAACGTTGAGTTTTGTAAGGGCACCACGGGNTGACCAGCCCCTCTCCACCCAGCCCCACACTCCCCACCCACCCCTCCCACCCTCCCCACCCTCTCTCCCCACCCAGCCCCTCCCACCCTCCCACCCAGCCCTCCCCACCCTCCACCCAGCCCCACCCTCCTCGCCNAGCCCNTCCCCACCCTCCCCACCCAGCCCCACCNTCCCCNACCCCCACCCTCCCCACCAGCCCCTCCCCACCCTCCCACCCAGCCCCTCCCCCCCNACCCCTCCACCCAGCCCCACCCTCCCCACCCAGCCCTTCCCCACCCTCCCCACCCATCCCNTCCCCACCCTCCCTCTCCACCCAGCCCCACCCTCCCATTTTTGGATGCATGACGGACGGACGGACACAATAATCCCCTGTGGGCTGGTGTAACCAGGAGGTAGCTACCAGTGTAACTTACTTGTGACTCCGCCTGAGTTGCTTCGTTGAGACGAAGGTAAGAGTGCCGGTGGAGACGCGGCGAGGTGCTGCTCGGTGGAGCGAGCCAGTCATCGTACCGCACTGGCTGCTCGCAACCAGAGCCGGATAATTATCCTCGTAGCAAAAGTAGCTGCACGTGTAGCTACTACTACTACACGTGTAGTAGTAGTAGCTACACGTGTAGTAGTAGTAGTACTACTACTACTACACGTGTAGTAGTAGCTACACGTGTAGTAGCTACTACTACACGTGTAGTAGTAGTGTAGTGTAGCTACACGTGTAGTAGCACTCACGTGGTGTTGGACCAGATGACGCCAAAAGGCGTCATCAGTTTTGTAGCCAGATAAAAGGGTAAAAAACCAATTGTCACATTTTTTTTCTGGCAAATGAGGTTCCAATGGTGTAAATGTATCACGTTTTATTTATTTTTTNGACTCGTCATGCAATCACGATGTTGCAGATGATGGACAGATGCAGCTTCCTGCCATTGTCATTGAGCTGCTCTGAACAGCGCCTTCCTACTCCTGCTTGCATCTTGACTCACTTGGGGATTAGAGTCGTACTAAATGATAACTGCATTTTAAGTATTTACACTATGAGATCTCTTTTACCAGTGGCAAAATATAGTAGTAGGTTTTTACCCTTTTAAACTGGTACAAAACTGACACCTTTATTCAAGGCATCATGGGGGCTCTAAAAAAGCTGTCTCGGGTGTGGACCAATCAACTTCAAGGACAGTGCACACATTATCATATCAGAGTTGTTTCTTTTTGTTTGCTTTTGACTGCTTGTGTTGTGGTTATTGCAAACATGATGCCTTGTATAAAGGTGTCAGTTTTGTACCAGTTTAAAGGGTAAAAACCTATTACTGCATTTAAGGGCCACTTTAGCCAGCACGTTGAAGAGGAGGTCATATAATTCATCTGATTCATCAGCCCTTGCCTACATCCGTCCGCGCATGTTCATCTTCGGTGTGCGTGTCAGCCATCACCACTATTCCTCACTCCTGTTCATGGGAGGTAAGCTCACAATAGTCTGGGATTCACATCTTCCTACACCTCACCGTCACGCCACACAGCATACTCATGCAGAGGACGAGCAATACTTTTAAATCCTTTATATTAAGTTCGCTTGCTTGCGTGCTTGCTTGCTTGCTTACGACCGTGCAAATCTTTCGGTCGTTTTTTAACCCACTTCCCGTGATCCAATCGAGCTGACATTTTGCACACAGATCGTTGTGCGAGACAATTAATTTCGTGAATTTTTTTTACCAAAATTTTACACTGTTTAGGGAAAACAAATTAAATGTTTAATTACAATTGCTTAATACTGGCAGACAATCATCTGACCCATAGGTGGCAGCCATCTCAAGCCAGAGGACGAGAGGACTCTAGCCGCCACGCATATAAAGGATTTAGAGTGAAAAACTTTGTTTTTACGGTTTACTTGTTGGTTCTTTCGGTAAAGTCACGAGGGTAGAAATACAATGAAATTTAATAAAACAGATCACGACGTTTCGATCGCAACACAAACAATCTTCATCGGGTGGAAGCTAGAAATGTGAAGCTGAGTGTGGGACACGCGGGGAAAGTAACTCGGAACAAGTACAACCCGTAAAAACAAAGTTTTTCACTCTAAATCCTTATATGCGTGGCGGCTAGAGTCCTCTCGTCCTCTGGCTTGAGATGGCTGCCACCTATTGGTCAGATGATTGCATTGCAATTAAGCAATTGGTAATTAAATATAATATTTTGTCCAAAAAGTGTAAATTTTGGAAAAAATTTCACGAACATTAATTGTCACGCACAACGAGTCTGTGTGCAAAATGTCAGCTCGATTGGATCACGGGAAGTGGGTTAAAAACGACCGAAAGATTTGCACGGTCGTAAGCAAGCAAGCGAACTTAATATAAAGGATTTAAAAATCTACTTGTAAACGGCAGGAAGGATGTAAACAACCACAACCATCTTCTTGGTTCTGTCGGTAAAGTCGCGTAGAATGGAAATAATAAAATAATAAAATTAAAACATAAGAAAATAATTCTCACGACGTTTTTTATTTTATTATTTCCCTTCTACGTGACTTTACCGAAAGAACCAAGAAGATGAATCCCTGCAGTCACGAAAGCTTTAAATAGAGATTCAACCACAACCAGTCAAGGCTCTACCTGGCTAATAACGTCATTCCAATGATTGCTTAATTCCCAGTGGCGATGTTTTATGATGGTGATTATGATTGGTGAATAACTTATGGATGTCGAGAATGATGGTGATGATGGCAGTGATGGTAATGGTGATGATGTTGATGATGGTAGTGATGGTAATGGTGATGATGTTGATGATGGTAGTGATGGTAATGGTGATGATGTTGATGATGGTGGTAATGGCAGTGATGACGATGGTGATGATGTTGGCAGTGATGGTAATGATGGTAACGATGATGATGATGGTGGTGGTGATGGCAGTGATGGTAATGGTGATGATGGCGGTGATGATCATGGCGGTGATGATGGTGATGTTGATGATGTTGGTTGTGGTGGCGATGGCAGTGATGACCGTAATGATGACGATGGTGGTGATGGCAGTGATGGTAACGATGATGATGTTGATGATGGTGGTGGTAATGGCAATGATGACAATGGTGATGATGATGGTGATGGTAATGATGGTAACGATGATGATGATGATGATGGTGGTGGTGGTGATAGCAGTGATGACGTAATGATGATGGTGGTGATGGCAGTGATGGTAACGATGATGATGTTGATGATGTTGGTTGTGGTGGTCATGGCAGTGATGGCGATGATGATGGTGGTGATGGTGATGGCAGTGATGGTAACGATGATGTTGTTGATGATGGTGGTGGTAATGGCAATGATGACAATGGTGATGATGATGGTGATGGTAATGATGGTAACGATGATGATGATGGTGGTGGTGATGGCAGTGATGACGGTAATGTCATGATGATGGCAGTGATGGTAATGATGTTAACGATGATGATGGTGGTGGTGATGGCAGTGATGACGATGATGATGGTGGTGATGACAATGATGATGATGTTGATGATGGTGGTGGTGGTAATGGCAGTGATGGTAATGGTGATAATGCTGATGGCAGTGATGGTAACGATGATGAGTGACTCATGCAGGCAGCTATGGCTGCAGAGTTTGGTAGTACATGTTGTTTATGTCGTTTATTGTGAAAATTCGGTCACAGTTCCTATGATCACTGTTTGATTGCTTTTATGGCTTTATTTTTGTGATTTCGAAAAGTGTTTTGGTTTGGCCATGTTTGTTTTTTTGTAGTACGGAGTTGATGGCCTTAATCTAAGTTGTCTTGTGGTTGTTGTTGTTTGACTTGCATCCCACTGGGATTTTTGCACACAGCGTTGGTGTACGGTGTTTTATCTGCAATATTTTTCTGTCTTTTCTTGGATTTTTTGTTTGCACTCAGTCACATAGTCACTTTAAGATGTTTTCTTGTTCATGTTTTAGTTTTTTGTTTGTTGCGGTTGCACCCGATTCAAGAGCCGCATGGCTCACAGGGCTACACATAATACATGAACTTGAATGATGGCGGTGATGATGTTGGTTGTGGTGGTGATGGCAGTGATGACGGTAATGATGATGATGGTGGTGGTGATGGCAGTGATGACGATGATGATGGTATTGATGGCAATGATGGTAACGATGATGATGATGGTGGTGATGTCAGTGATGGTAATGGTGATGATGATGATGGTAGTAGTGATGGTAATGGTGATGATTGCGGTGATGATGATGGCGGGGATGATCATGACACTGATGATGATAGTGATGGTGGTGATGATGGTAACGAAGATGATGGCAGTGATGGTAACGATGATGATGTTGATGATGTTGGTTGTGGTGGTGATGGCAGTGATGACGGTAATGATGATGATGGTGGTGATGGCAGTGATGACGATGATGTTGGTATTGATGGCAATGATGGTAACGATGATGATGATGATGTTGATGATGGTGGTGGTAATGGCAGTGATGGTAATGGTGATGATGATGATGACAGTGATGGTAACGATGATGATGGCAGTGATGATGATGATGATGTTGGTATTGATGGCAATGATGGTAACGATGATGATGTTGATGATGGTGGTGGTGATGGCAGTGATGGTAATGGTGATGATGATGGCAGTGATGGTAACGATCATGATGTTGATGGTGGTGGTGGTGATGGCAGTGATGACGATGATGTTGGTATTGATGGCAATGATGGTAACGATGATGATGATGATGATGGTAACAATGATAATGGCAGTGATGGTGATGATCATGACAATGATGATGGTGATGATGATGGTGGTGGTGGTGATGAAGATGATGATGATGGTGGTGGTGGTGGTGGTGATGGTGGTGATGATGGTGATGATGATGATGGGGGTGGTGATGATGATGATGGGGNTGGTGATGATGATGATGGTGGTGGTGATGGTGGTGATGATGGTGGTGATGATGATGGTGATGATGGTGATGATGATGATGGTGGTGGTGGTGATGGTGGTGGTGGTGATGGTGGTGATGATGGTGGTGATGATGATGATGATGGTGATGATGATGATGGTGGTGGTGGTGATGGTGGTGATGATGGCAATGGTGATAATAATGTTGATAGTGATGGTGATGATAACGTTGACGATGATGACCTTAATGACGTTGATGATGATGTCGATGATGACGATGATGACGTTGATGATGATGACGTTGATGATGACGTTGATGATGATGTCGATGATGATGATGACGTTGATGATGATGATGATGATGACATGATGATGATGATGATGTTGATGATGATGATGTTGATGATGATGTTGATGATGATGATGATGATGATGATGNCNTTGATGATGATGAAGATGATGACGTTGATGATGATGATGATGATGATGATGATGATGTTGATGATGATGATGCCGCAGCCTCCTACGAGCTGCACGTGCGTGAGGGCGCCGCGCTGGGCGACGAGCTGGGCCGCCTCGGGGTGACGGACGCGGACGAAGGCCCCAACGCGGAGGCGGCCTTCCGCCTGCTGCCCTCGCCCTCCTCGGCCTTCGTGCACGTGCACGCGGACCCCGCCTCCAACCAGGGCGTAGTCACCCTCGCACAGGTACCTACTCCACCTCCACCTCCTCCACCTCCTCCACCTCCTCCACCTCCACCACCTCCTCCTCCTCCACCTCCTCCACCTCCACCTCCTCCACCTCCTCCTCCACCTCCTCCCACCTCCTCCCACCTCCTCCACCCACCTCCTCCACCTCCACCACCTCCTCCCCTCCACCTCCACCACCTCTCCACCTCCTCCACCTCCACCACCTCCTCCACCTCCTCCTCCACCTCCTCCTGCACGTTCTCCACCTCCTCTTCCACCTCCTCCTCCACCTCCTCCACCTCCACCTCCTCCACCTTCTCCTCCTCCACCTCTCACGACGTTTCGGCCACAACACAAGCAGCCGTCCTCAGGTGAGGAACAGGTCTGCCTGAAAAACAGCCTCGTAAGAGCTCTCCACAATTTGTGTGTCAACGTGAACATTATCTACTTCAGTGGATCTAACAAGTAAACCCGTAAAAACAAAGTTTTTCACTATAAATCCTTTATATGCGTGGCAGCGAACTTAATATAAAGGATTTAAAAATATATTCGCCTGTGGAGGACGCGGGGATCGATCCCGCAACCTTTGGCATGGGAAGCGAGGGCGCTACCAACTGCGCTACTCCGCCACGGCCTGTGGAGGGGTTACGCTCTGGGCTCCTACACTGTGACGTTCAGCCAAAGCCATGAAGGCGTTCTATTTGAATATATGTAAAATAAAAAAATTTGCCTAAAAAGTGTAAAATTTTGGGAATTTTTTTTCACGAACATTAATTGTCTGGCACAACGAGTCTGTGTGGAAAATGTCAGCTCGATTGGATCACGGGAAGTGGGTTATAAAACGACCGAAAGATTTGCACGGTCGTAAGCAAGCAAGCACGCAAGCAAGCAAGCGAACTTAATATAAAGGATTTAAAAACAGACGGTCTATAGAAGAAATGAATGAGGTTTTCCTTAAACTTTAAGTATGGATTGGGTCTCTTATATATGCATTAGTGTATGAACAAATATAGCTTTTGGCATATTTTTAATAATTGATTTGTCAACGGCTAACTAACCTCTCAGCAAACAACGAGCCCTCGGTCTCACTCGCTAGCTTTTAGTGCCGCTAATTTGGTTGTAAGGGCAGCTAGCTGGCAATAATGTCAGCTAGCTAACTAACTTGTGTTAACAAGCTGAACCATATGGACGGCTAGCTAGGGAAATGGGCATCTCGCTAAAACAAAGTGATGGCATAGTTACGGTGAGTCAAATAACGAACGGCTTGCCATAATACGAGGCCCTTCAAACGGTCCTGTTATGCAGAATGAACTGACTATTGTATCATGTCACAGCATATCGTAACAGTGGCTCGATTGTACAGAAGCACTGCGTTCTCCGAAAGGCTCTCGTTGTAAGCATGCGCTGCGTGTACCACGTGGCCCAGGTGATACACTCAATGTGTACTCCCAGGTGCCCAGGTACCGTAGTGGTGAGCTCACGTTTTAAACACCAAGAGGTCTGGGAGCTCTCACAAAAGGGGTTCCACAGGGTTCAATCCTCGGCCCCCAATTGTTCGCTCTTTATGTCAACGACTTGGGCACTGACCTGGATCATTCCAGGGTAAATCTGTTTGCAGATGACACGGTACTGATTGCTGCTGGCCGCTCTACGGATGACGTGTTTGCTAAGCTCCAGAGTGATTTCAACAATCTACAACATCAGCTAGTGCTCTTAAACTAGTCCTGAATACCTCCAAAACCAAGGTGCTATGCTTCTCACCAGGACTAAAGCAGGACGTTATTTTCCCCCAATTACATTCTTAAATAATGATCAAATAGAGCGAGTCAAGATCTATAAGTATCTTGGGGTCATTCTTGATGCAAAACTGAATTTTGAAGATCACATTGATTATATTGGGAAAAAGACAAAAATAAAAATTGGTTTTCTATATCGACACAAGCACTGCTTCCCCCTATGCTCCGTTTGGAATTGATAAAAGCTACCATACTGCCTCTACTTGATTACTGTGACATCGCGTATAAATCAGCCCCCAGTACTATACTGAAGAAGCTAGACTCAATGTATCAGTCGGCCTTAAGATTTGCATTGAACTGCCCATATAGGAGTCACCACTGTGATCTCCACATTGGGTCAAACTCAACATCTCTCAATGTTCGACGGCTTGTGCATCAGATCTTGTTAATTCACGATGTACTTACAACAAAATCCGCAGACTACCTGCTGGATCTCCTCTCTGTTTCAAAGAAAAAANTTTGACCTCAGGTCTTCGCTCATTACCAGCTTCACATTCCCTATTGCCGTACAAATACTGGAGGAAGGTGCCTTTGCTATTGATGCCCCAAGGTCTGCAATGCTGTTGCCAATAAACTGCAACTTGAGTCACTACCTATGAGATCTTCACTCAAAACTGCTCGAGATGAGTTGTACACCCTAGCTGCCACTGCAATTTAGCGGCCTAAAATAAAATGTTTCGCTCCGGATGATCGCTGCAAAGTATGACCTGTGTTTTGATTTAGTGCGCTGATCTTAAAGGTGCATTGAAAAATGTTCTCTCCCCCCCCCCCCCGTGTCCTCCTTTGTCCCACCTTGTCCCCCCGTGTCATCCCTCTCCTCCCTCTTGTCCCCCCCCNGTGTCCCACCTTGTCCCACTCCCCCCCACCCCTGTCCCCCCCCGTGTCCCCCCTCCCCCCCNTTGTCCTCCCCTCCCACCACCACCCCCCCCTCCCACCCCCCCACCAACAGCGCCTGGACTACGAGCGGCAGAGTTCCCACGCGCTGCGTGTGCAGGTGCTGAGCGTGGCGCGTCCCCACGGCGGCGGTAGCGGTGGTGGCGGTGGCGGCGGTGGCGGTGGTGGCGGTGGCGTGGTGGCTCCGTGCGGTGGGGCTCCCCGCACGAGGCGGAGCTGCTGCTGCTGGTGGTGGATGAGGACGAGGCGCCCGTCTTCTCGGCTCCGCGCTACCGCTTCCGCGTGGCCGAGGGGGCCCCGCCCGGCACCGCCGTGGGCTCCGTGACGGCACGAGACCCNGACCACGCGCGGAGGCCCGTCCGGTGCGTGTGTGTGTGTGTGTGGGTGTGTGTGTGTTTGTGTGTGTGGTCAAGGCCTATGATACCATCAGTAGGCCTGGGCTCTGGGTTGTTCTTCGTGCTTTCGGAGTCCCTGACCCTCTGCTCACGATCATTAAGGACCTTCATAATGGTGAGCGGGCCCGGGTAAAACTACGTGGCCAGGAGTCGGAGCCTTTCCCTGTACACCTAGGGGTGCGACAGGGATGTCCGCTGGCTCCCACATTATTTAACATCTATTTTGACCACGTAGTTCGTGAAGCCTTCAATAGCTGTACCGGGGGATTTCCATTTGGTACAGATATAATGGAGGCTGATCGACGCCCGGGTGCGATCAAGGGATGGCTCCCTATTGGTCAACCACGTTATGTATGCTGATGATCTGGTAATTGCCGCTCACTCAGAGGAGGAGTTGGAGGTGCTGCTGCTGAAACTGGAGCGTGCCACTAAGAGATGGGGCCTTACCATCAGCCCCACCAAAACTAAGCACCTGCCTGGGTATTTGTACCATCGGACACTCCACCCCCACAACTCCCAATCGGCGATGGGGAAGTTGTGGAGAGAGTGGAGAGTTTCCCATACCTGGGCAGTGTGCTTATGAGCAGCTCCAGTTTGACAGCAGAGGTCTCACTCATAAACAGTTGAGTGGCAATATCTTTTCATCGGTTGTGTTATGCTGTGTGGAAGCTACCTGGTCTGTCGCTCTGCACGAAGCTTCAGGTCTTCTCGGCCACAGTCATTCTCTGCCTTCTCCATGCTTGCGAAACGTGGACCCCCCTAATGGAGCATCTTCGCCAGTTGAAACATTTAGGCTGGCTTGCCTACGCTCCACCCTGGGTTTAACCAGGCTGGATTGTGTGAGGAGCTCACAAATCCTTGAAAGATCTGGGCAAAGTCCCATCGGTGAGTTCCTCCGGCAGGCAAGGCTGCGTTGGCTGGGTCATGTAGCCCGCATGCCCAGCCACCGCATGCCTAAACAGCTTTTGTTCGGCCGGATCGAGGGGCTAAACGGGCGTGGCACGGGCTGGAGAAGAGATGGAGTGATGTGGTACAGGAGGACGTGGAGCTGAGTGGACTTGCCGATGACCGTACCAGCGGTGTCAAGATCGGCCTCTGTGGAGGAGGCTCGTGAAGGACGCTACTGGGCAGTTGGAGGCAGTCGCACTCCAACATCAACGGAGGGCGGAGGAGCGACGCTCACAACAACGAGCGGAGCGCCGGGTGGCTAAAGCACAGCAAGTTTGCACAGTAGGGGCACAGGTGGTGCATCAGTCAGTCATCTCGGTCATCTCGGTCAGACGACCCGTGGCACCTGCTGGGTCTGCCCCGTGACCTCCTGCCAGCGGGCGTTCGACACTTGACGTGGTAGCCTCAAGGTGCACATGGCCTGGCACAAGCGTCGTGGTGACGTCACCGCCACTTAGTGGCGAATGGCGGTTGTTGTTGTTGTCTCACCTGCGGTGTCTCACCTGGGATGTGTCTCAACTGGGGGTCTCAACTGGGGTGTCTCACCTGGTGTGTCCGTGTCTCACCTGGTGTGTGTGTCTCACCTGGTGTGTGCCTCACCTGGTGTGTGTGTGTCTCACCTGGTGTGTGCGTGTCTCACCTGGTGTCCCCGTGTCTCACCTGGTGTGTCCGTGTCTCACCTGGTGTGTCCGTGTCTCACCTGGTGTGCCCGTGTCTCACCTGGTGTGCCCGTGTCTCACCTGGTGTGTGCGTGTCTCACCTGGTGTCCGTGTCTCACCTGGTGTGCCCGTGTCTCACCTGGTGTGTGTCTCACCTGGTGTGTCCGTGTCTCACCTGGTGTGTGTCTCACCTGGTGTGTCCGTGTCTCACCTGGTGTGTGTCTCACCTGGTGTGTCCGTGTCTCACCTGGTGTGTGTCTCACCTGGTGTGTGTGTGTCTCACCTGGTGTGTCCTGTCTCACCTGGTGTGTGCGTGTCTCACCTGGTGTGTCCTTGTCTCACCTGGTGTGTGCGTGTCTCACCTGGTGTGTCCGTGTCTCACCTGGTGTGTGTGTCTCACCTGGTGTGTCCTTGTCTCACCTGGTGTGTGTGTGTCTCACCTGGTGTGTCCGTGTCTCACCTTGTTTCTCACCTGGTGTGTGCGTGTCTCACCTGGTGTGTCCGTGTCTCACCTGGTGTCTCACCTGCTGTATGCGTGTCTCACCTGCCCAGGTACCGCGTGGAGGGGCTTGGCGCGCGTGTTCCAGGTGGACGCGCTGAGCGGGGAGCTGAGCACGCGCGAGGCGCTGGACCGCGAGACCACGAGCCTCTACAACGTGAGCGTGCGCGCACACGAGGAAGGTACCAAAACACTCTCGCAACACTCGCAACACTCACTCACAACACACACTCGCAACACTCGCAACACTCACTCGCAACACTCACTCACAACACACACTCGCTCACTCGCTCACTCACTCCCACACACACTGACTCGCAACACTCACTCACTCACCACTCACAACACTCACTCACTACTCACTCACACGCAACACTCACAACACTCACTCACAACACTCACAACACACACTCGCTAACTCGCTCACTCGCTAACTCACTCACTCACCACTCACACCACTCACTCACAACACTCACTCACTCACCACTCACACCACTCACTCACACTACTCACTCACTCGCAACACTCGCAACACTCGTAACACTCACTCACTCACACCACCACTCACACCAGTAGTGAGTTAGTGGTGAGTGGTGAGTGAGTGGTGAGTGAGTGGTGAGTGATGGTGGTTGAGTGTGTGAGTGAGTGGTGAGTGAGTGACTGAGTGAGTAAGTGGTGAGTGAGTGGTAACTGAGTGAGTGGTGAGTGACTGAGTGAGTGAGTAGTGAGTGAATGAGTGATGATTGAGTGGTGAGTGAGTGGTAACTGAGTGAGTGGTGAGTGGTAACTGAGTGAGTAGTGAGTGAGTAGTGAGTGGTGAGTGAGTAGTGAGTGAGTGGTGAGTGAGTGGTGAGTAAGTGGTGAGTACTCTGTGTGTCTCTCTCCAGGTGTGCCAAGCCAGGCCAGCCGTGTCTGGGTGGAGTGGTGGTGACTGAGTGAGTGAGCGGTGAGTGAGTGAGCGGGTGAGTGACTGACTGACTGAGTGACTGAGTGAGTGAGTGACTGAGTGAGTGAGTGAGTGGTGACTGATGTGAGTGAGTGAGTGGTGAGTGAGTGAGTGACTGAGTGAGTGAGTGAGTGGTGACTGAGTGAGTGGTGACTGAGTGAGTGAGTGAGTGACTGAGTGAGTGAGTGGTTGAGTGAGTGAGTGGGTGAGTGGTGAGTGACTGACTGACTGAGTGACTGAGTGGTGAGTGACTGAGTGAGTGAGTGAGTGACTGAGTGGTGAGTGGGTGAGTGGGTGTGACTGACTGACTGAGTGGGTGACTGAGTGAGTGAGTGAGTGAGTGAGTGAGTGTGTGAGTTGTGAGTGAGTGATGACTGAGTGAGTGGTGTGTCTCCAGGTATGCCAAGCCAAGCCAGCCGTGTCTGTGTGGAGGTGGTAGTGACTGAGTGACTGACTGAGTGACTGAGTATTCTGTGTCTCTCTCCAGGTGTACCAAGCCAGCCAGCCGCGTCTGGTGGAGTGGGGTGACGGAGTGACTGAGTACTGACTGATGACTGAGTGACTGAGTGACTGGTGCGAGTGGTTGTCTCTCTCCAGGTGTGCCAAGCCAGGCCAGCGTGCGGGGAGGTGGGTGACTGAGTGAGTGAGTTGGTACTGACTGAGTGACTGGTGGTGTGTCTCCCAGGTGTGCCCAGCCAAGCGAGCCGTGTCTGGTGGAGGTGGTGGTGCGGACATCAACGCAACGCCCGCTGAGCCCACGGTCGCTCACTGTGCACGTCGTTGCCGAGGGACGTAGCAAAGTCACAACAACGAGCGGAGCGCCGGGTGGCTAAAGCGCAGCATTTGCACAGTAGGGGGCACAGGTGGTGCATCAGCCAGTCGTCATCTCAGTCAGTCGACCCGTGGCACCTGCTGGGTCTGCCCGTGACCTCCTGCCAGCGGGCGTTCGACACTTCACGTGGCCTCAAGGTGCACCTAGCCTGGCACAAGCGTCATGGTGACATCACCACCACTTAGTGGCGGTTGTTGTTGTTGTGCAGTGGTGGTGTAGCAGTGAGCGCTGGTATAACCCGTCATTCAGATTTGATTACTGAAGCGGTCATGGGCCATCCCTGGTCGACTCAGCCTCAAATGAGTACCTGGTGTGCGGCAAACATCGCCACTGGGGAACAAAGGCGGCCGGGCGTGGTGCTGGCCACCCACCCCTCGTGTGCCGTGCCGGCCTTCATAGGTGCTCGCTAACAGCACTTGCCCCTACAGTCTGTGTGTGTGTCTGCTGCATGCCCACACGAAGCTTCAGGCCTTCTCAGCCACAGTCATGCCCTCCCTTCCCTACGCTTGGGGAATGTGGATCCCCCCCTAATGGAGCATCTTCGCCAGTTAGAAATATTTAGGCCGGCCCGCCTAGTATCGGGGTTTAACCTGCAGGTGGATTGTGTGAGGAGCTCTTGAAAGATTGGGCAAAGTCCCATCGGTGAGCTCCTCCGGCAGGCAAGGCTGCGTTGGCTGGGTCATGTAGCCCGCATGCCCAGCCACCGCATGCCTAAACAGCTTTTGTTCGGCCGGATCGAGGGGGCTAGACGGGCGCGGAACGGGCTAGAGAAGAGATGGAGCGATGTGGTACAGGAGGACGTGGAGCTGAGTGGTCTTCAACATAGATTCGAAGCTTTCGTGACTGCAGGGAATCTTCTTAGTTCTTTCGGTAAAGTCACGTAGAAAGGAAATAATAAAATAATAAAAATTTACATAATAAAATAATTCTCACGACGTTTCGGCCACAACGCAAGCAGCCGTCCTCAGGTGAAGAACAGGTCTGTCGACTCATTCAGACCTGTTCATTCAGACGCTGTCTTGACAGCCTGTTCTTCACCTGAGGACGGCTGGCGTTGTGGCCGAAACGTCGTGAGAATTATTTTATTATGTTTTATTTTATTATTTCCCTTCTACGTGACTTTACCGAAAGAACCAAGAAGATGAATCCCTGCAGTCACGAAAGCTTTAAATCGAAATGCAAGGAAAANTCTTTGGTTATTTCGGTAATAGAATATAACTCAAATAATAACGTAATTCGACCTTTCGATCGCAACACAAGCAACCGACATCAGGTAAGAACGTATGAGAAGAAAACAACCACGGTCAACTTAGCAACACAGCACAGAGAGCCGGACAACGCAACAGCCAACACGCACCTTTGCTGACCAACGCTCCTAGAAAGACTGACAAAAAAAANGTGGTGAGTGTGTGGTGAGTGTAGTGGTGAGTGTACGTGGTGAGTGTGGTGAGTGGTGGTGAGTAGTAGTGGTGAGTGTAGCTGTTAGTGGTGAGTGTGGTGAGTGTAGTGGTGATGGTGGTGAGTGTGGTGAGTGTAGTGGTGAGTGTAGTGGTGAGTGTGGTGGTGAGTGAGTGGTGAGTGTGTGGAGAGTGTAGTGGAGAGTGTAGTGGAAAGTGTAGTGGTGATGGTGGTGGTGAGTGAGTGGTGAGTGTAGTGGTGAGTGTGGTGGTGAGTGTAGTGGTGAGTGTAGTGGAGAGTGTAGTGGAAAGTGTAGTGGTGATGGTGGTGGTGAGTGTGGTGAGTGTGGTGAGTGTGGTGAGTGGTGAGTGNGGTGAGTGTGTTAGGGGTNAGTGTGGTGAGTGTGNTGAGTGGTGAGTGNGGTGAGTGTGGTGGCTGTAGTAGNGGTNAGTGTAGTGGTGAGTGTGNTGAGTGTAGTNTGAGTGTGGTGAGTGTAGTGGTGGTGTATGAGTGGTGGTGAGTGTGGTGGTGAGTGAGTGGATGAGTGTNGTAGGTGAGTNTGGTGGTGGTGGTGAGTGTGGTGGTGAGTGTAGTGGTGAGTGTGGTGAGTGTGNTGAGTGGTAGTGAGTGTGTGGTGAGTTGTGGTGAGTGGTGGTGAGTGTAGTGGTGAGTNTGGTGAGTGTAGTGGTGAGTGTGTGGTGAGTGTGGTGGTGAGTGTGTGGTGGTGTTGGTGGGTGGTGGTGAGTGTGGTGAGTGTNGTGGTGAGTGNGTAGGGGTGAGTGGGTGAGTGTGTTGGTGAGTGGGTGAGTGTGGTGTGTGGTGGTNAGAGTGGTGGTGAGTGTGGTGAGTGTGGTAGTGAGTGTGGTGAGTGTAGTGGTGAGTGTGNTGGTGATGGTGGTGAGTGTGGTGAGTGTAGTGGTGAGTGNAGTGGTAGTGGTGAGTGTGGTGAGTGAGTGGTGAGTGTAGTGGTGAGNTGGTGGTGAGTGTAGTGGTGAGTGTAGTGGTGTAGCGTGTGTGGTGGTGGTGGTGAGTTGTAGTTGGTGAGTGTAGTGGTGAGTGTGGTGGTGAGTGTGGTGGTGAGTGTCTCACCCTGAGTGGTGAGTGTAGTGGTGATGAGGGTGGTGAGCGTGGTGAGTGTGGTGGTGAGTGGTGGTGAGTGTAGTGGTGAGTGTGTGAGTGGTGGTGAGTGAGTGGTGAGTGTAGTGGTGAGNTGTGAGTGAGTGGTGAGTGAGTTGGTGAGTGTGGTGGNTGGTGTGAGGGTGATGGTGAGTGGTGAATGAGTGGTGAGTTGGTGAGTGTAGTGGTGAGCGTGGTGATTGAGNTGGTGAGTGTAGTGNTGAGGTGGTGGTGAGTGTAGTGGTGAGTGAGTGGTGAGCGTAGTGGTGGTGAGGGTGGTGAGTGTAGTGGTGAGTGTAGTGGTGAGCGTGGTGGTGAGTTGGTGAGTGTGGTGAGCTGGTGATGAGTGNAGTGGTGAGTGTGGTGGTGTGGTGAGTGAGTGGTGAGTGTAGNGGTGAGTGTGGTGAGTGAGTTGGTGAGTGTGAGTGGTGAGTAGTAGGTGAGTGTGGTGAGTGNAGTGTGAGTGTAGTGGTGAGTGGGTGAGTGTGGTGAGTGTGGTGGTGAGTGTGGTGGTGAGTGTGGTGAGTGTTAGTGGTGAGTATGGTGGTGTNGTAGTGAGTGTGGTGAGTGTAGTGGTGAGTGAAGTGGTGATGGTGGTGAGCGTGGTGAGTGAGTGGTGAGTGAGTGGGTGAGGGTGGTGTGAGTTGGTGAGTGAGTGGNGAGTGTGGTGAGTGAGGTGGTGGTGAGTGTGGTGAGTTTGATGTGGTGAGTGTGTGGTGAGTGTAGTGGTGAGTGTGGTGAGGGTGGTGGTGGTGAGGGTGGTGAGTGTGGTGTGGGAGGGTGGTGGTGTGGTGAGGGTNTGAGTGTGGTGAGNGTGGTGAGGTGTGGTGAGGTGTAGTGTGGTGTGGTNAGGTGTGAGTGTGTGAGGGTGAGTGAGNGTGGTGAGTGTGGTGAGTGTAGGTGGTGAGGTGTGAGTGTGGTGAGTTTNGTGGTGAGTGNAGTGGTGAGTGTAGTGGTGAGTGTGGTGAGCGTGGTGAGTGTGTGAGTGGTGAGNTGGTGGTGAGTGTAGTGGTGAGTGTAGTGGTGAGTGAGTGGTGAGTGTGGTNAGTGTGGTGGTGTGTGAGTAGTGGTGAGTGTGTGGTGAGTGTGAGGGTGAGTGTNGTGGTGAGCGTGGTGGTGAGTGTAGTGGTGGTGAGTGGGTGAGTGTGGTGAGGGTGGTGAGTGTGGTGAGTTTGCGACAGTGGTNAGTGNGTGGTGAGTGTGGTGGTGAGTGTAGTGGTGAGTGTGTGGTGAGTGTGTGAGTGTTNTGAGTGGTCGGTGAGTGTGGTTGTGAGTGTGTGGTGAGTGTGTGAGTGTGGTGAGTGTGGTGAGTGTGGTGAGTGNNGTGGTGAGTGTGGTGGTGGGTGAGTGNAGTGGTGAGTGAGTGGTGAGCGTGGTGGTGAGTGTGGTGGTGTGGTGAGTGTGTGAGGNTGGTGAGTGTGGTGAGTGTGGTGAGCGTGTGGTGAGTGNGGTGAGTGTGTGGTGAGTGNGTGGTGAGTGAGTGGTGAGTGTGGGAGTTGTGGTGAGTGTGGTGAGTGTNGTGGTAAGTGGTGTGAGTGTGGTGAGGGTGGTGATGGTGTGGTGAGGGTGTGAGNTGTGGTGAGTGGTGGTGAGTGTAGTTGGTGAGTGTGTTGGTGAGCGTGGTGGTGATGTGTGGTGAGTGGTGGTGGTGAGTGAGNTGGTGAGTGTGTGAGGGTGGTGAGGTGGTGAGTGTGGTGAGNGTGGTGAGGTGGTGAGTGTGGTGTGGTGGTGGTGAGGTGTGTGAGGGTGGTGAGGTANTGGTGAGGGTGGTGAGTGTGGTGAGTGAGTTGTGAGGTGGTGAGTTGGTGAGTGGTGGTGAGTGNAGNGGTGAGTGTGGTGAGGGTGGTGAGTGTGGTGAGGTGAGTGAGTGTGAGTGAGGGTGGTGAGTGGGGTGAGCGGAGNGGTGAGCGTGTGGTGAGTGTGTGGTGAGTGANGTGGTGAGTGAGNGGTGAGCGTGTGGTGAGTGTGGTGAGTGAGNTGGTGAGTGTGTGAGGGTGGTGAGGGTGGTGAGTGTGGTGAGTGTGTGAGGNTGGTGAGTGTGNTGAGTGTGGNGTAGTGGTGGGTGTGGTGGTGTGGTGGTGTGGTGNGGGTTGGTGGAGTGTGGTGAGTGTGGTGAGGGGTGGTGAGGGTGGTGAGNGTGGTGNTGGGAGGNTGGTGAGTGTGGTGAGGGTGAGTGAGTGTGGTGGTGTGTGAGGGTGGTGAATGATGGTGAGTGGTGATGGGNTGGTGAGGGTGGTGAGTGTGGTGATGGTGGTGAGTGTGGTGAGTGTGTGAGGNTGGTGAGTGGGGAGTGTGNTGAGTTGGTGAGTGTGGTGAGGGGTGGTGAGGGTGGTGGTGTGTGAGGTGAGTGAGTTGGTAGTGGGTGGTGAGGTGAGGTGGTGAGGGTGGTGAGTGTGGTGAGGTGGTGGTNTGGTGAGTNTNGTGGAGGNTGAGTGAGTNTGGTGTGGGTGGTGAGTNTGTGAGNGTGGTGAGTTGGTGNTGGTGATGTGTGGTGGTGACGTGGGTGTGTGAGTTGGTGTGGTGANNGTGGTGAGTGTGGTGAGGTGGTGAGTGTGGTGAGGGTGGTGAGTNTGGTGAGGNTGGTGAGTGTGTGGTGAGTGTGGTGAGGTGGTGAGTAGTGGTGAGTGTGGTGAGTGAGTTGGTGAGTGAGTGTGGTGAGGGTGGTGAGCGTGGTGGTGAGTAGGGGTGAGTGAGTTGGTGAGTNTGGTGGTGAGTGTGGTGAGGTGGTGAGTTGGTGAGTGAGTTGGTGAGTGNAGTGGTGAGTGAGTGGTGAGGGTGGTGAGTGGTGAGTGGTGGTGAGTGAGTGGTGAGTGTAGGGTGAGTTGGTGAGTGAGTTGTGAGTGAGTGGTGATGGTGAGTGAGGTGGTGGTGAGTTGGTGAGTGTGGTGAGTGAGTGGTGAGTGGTGAGTGAGTGGTGAGTGTAGTGGTGAGTTGGTGAGTGATGNTGAGTGAGTTGGTGAGTGAGTGAGTTGGTGAGTGTGGTGAGTGAGCTGGTGAGTGAGTTGGTGAGTGATGTGGTGAGTGAGTTGGTGAGTGAATTGGTGAGGGTGGTGAGTGGTGGTGAGGGTGGTTAGTGAGTGGTGAGTGAGTGTGGTGAGCTGGTGGTGAGTGAGCTGGTGAGTGAGTTGGTGAGTGATTGGTGAGTGAGTTGGTGAGTGAATTGGTGAGGGTGTGAGTTGGTGAGGGTGGTTAGTGAGTGGTGAGTGAGTGTGGTGAGTGGTGGTGAGCTGGTGAGCTGGTGAGTGAGTTGGTGAGTGAGGGTGGTGAGCTGGTGGTGAGTGAGGTGGTGAGGTGNTGAGGGTGTGGTGAGTGNAGTTGGTGAGTGAGTGGTGAGTGTTAGTGGTGAGCTGTGAGGGTGGTGAGGGTGGTGAGTGAGCTGTGAGTGTGGTGAGGGTGGTGAGTGAGTGGTGAGTGGTGAGGGTGGTGAGGTGGTGAGTGAGCTGGTGAGTGGGTGAGGGTGGTGAGTGGTGGTGAGTGTGAGGGTGTGAGGTGGTGAGTGAGCTGGTGAGTGTGGTGAGGTGGTGAGTGTAGTGGTGAGTGTGAGGGTGGTGAGGTGGTGAGTGAGTGGTGAGTGTGGTGAGGNTGGTGAGTGNAGTGGTGAGCGTGGTGAGCTGGTGAGTGAGTGGTGAGTGAGGGTGGTGAGCTGGTGGTGAGTGAGCTGGTGAGTGAGTTGGTGAGTGAGGTGGTGAGCTGTGGTGAGGGTGGTGAGTGTAGTGAGTGTGGTGGTGAGTGTAGTGAGTGTGGTGAGGGTGGTGAGTGTGTAGTGGTGAGTGTAGTGGTGAGTGAGTGAGTGAGTTGGTGAGTGAGCTGGTGAGTGAGTNTGGTGAGTGAGTTAGTGAGTGAGTGTGGTGAGGGTGGTGAGCTGGTGAGTGGTGGTGAGTGAGTGGTGAGTGAGTGGTGAGCTGGTGGTGAGTGAGGTGGTGAGGGTGGTGAGTGTGTGAGGGTGGTGAGTGAGTGGTGAGTGAGTTGGTGAGGGTGGTGAGTGTGTTGGTGAGGNTGGTGAGTGAGTGAGCTGGTGGTGAGCTGGTGAGTGAGTGTAGTGAGTGAGATGGTGAGTGTGGTGAGCTGGTGAGTGAGTGGTGAGTGAGCTGGTGAGNTGGTGAGTGGTGGTGAGTGTAGTGGTGAGTGAGTTGGGAGTGTGGTGAGGTGGTGAGTGAGCTGGTGAGTGTGNTGAGGGTGGTGAGTGTAGTGGTGAGCTGGTGAGTGTGGTGAGGTGGTGAGTGTGGTGATGAGTGTGGTGGTGAGTGTAGTGGTGAGTGAGTGGTGAGCTGGTGAGCTGGTGAGTGGTGGTGAGTGTAGTGGTGAATGAGATGGTGAGGGTGGTGAGTGAGATGGTGAGTGTAGTAGTGAGCTGGTGAGTGAGTTGGTGAGTGAGGGTGGTGAGCTGGTGGTGAGCTGGTGGTGAGNTCACCCTCCTGTGCTCTGGTGAGTGAGTTGGTGAGTGTAGTGGTGAGCTGGTGAGTGAGCTGGTGAGTGGTGGTGAGCTGGTGGTGAGCTCACCCTCCTGTGCTCTGGTGAGTGAGTTGGTGAGTAGCTGGTGAGCTGGTGGTGAGTTGGTGGTAGCTGGTGAGCTGGTGAGCTGGTGGTGAGCTGGTGGTGAGCTGGTGAGNTGGTGAGNTGGTGGTGAGCTGGTGGTGAGCGTGGTGAGCTGGTGAGTGAGTGTGGTGAGCTGGTGGTGAGCTGGTGAGTGAGCTGGTGGTGAGCTGGTGGTGAGCTNGTGGTGAGTGGTGGTGAGCTGGTGGTGAGCTGGTGGTGAGTGAGTGGTGAAGTGAGTGACATGGTGAGNTNGTGGTGAGTGTGGTGAGCTGGTGGTGAGCTGGTGGTGAGCTGGTGGTGAGCTGAGTGGTGAGCTGGTGAGTGAGTGTGGTGAGCTGGTGGTGAGCTGGTGGTGAGCTCACCCTCCTGTGCTCTGGTGAGTGAGTGTGGTGAGCTGGTGGTGAGCTGAGTGGTGAGCTGGTGGTGAGTTGGTGAGCTGGTGGTGAGCTGGTGGTGAGTTGGTGAGTGAGNTGGTGAGCTGGTGAGCTGGTGGTGAGCTGGTGGTGCCANTGAGNTGGTGAGCTGGTGAGCTGGTGAGTGAGNTGGTGAGTGAGCTGGGTGAGTGAGCTGGTGAGTGGTGAGTGAGTCTGGTGAGCTGGTGGTGAGCTGGTGGTGAGCTGGTGGTGAGTGAGTGTGGTGAGGGTGGTGAGCTGGTGTGAGTGAGCTGGTGAGCTGGTGAGCTGGTGGTGAGCTGCTGGTGAGTGAGTGTGGTGAGCTGGTGGTGAGTGGTGGTGAGCTGGTGAGTGGTNGTGAGCTGGTGGTGAGTGTGGTGAGCTGGTGGTGAGCTGTGAGTGAGCTGGTGAGTGAGTGTGTGAGCTGGTGGTGAGCTGGTGGTGAGTGAGCTGGTCAGTGAGCTGGTGATTGGTGAGTGAGCTGGTGAGCTGGTGAGTGAGTTGGTGAGTGAGCTGGTGAGTGGTGAGCTGGTGGTGAGCTCACCCTCNTGTGCTCTGGTGAGTGAGCTGGTGAGTGGTGGTGAGCTGGTGGTGAGCTGGTGAGCTGGTGGTGAGCTCACCCTCCTGTGCTCTGCAGGTTCTCGCCATCGTGGGAGCCGTGGACCCTGACGAGGCCCCCAACACGAGGCCGTTCAACTTCTCCAGCAGAGACGCGCACCGCAACGTGACGCTGCGGGACAACGGAGGCACGGAGACACAGGGAGACAGGGAGACACGGGGAGACACGGGGAGACAGAGAGACAGAGAGACACAAGAGACACAGGGAGACACAGACAGACAGGGAGACAGGCAGAGACAGAGAGAGACAGGGACACNGAGAGAGACAGGGAGACACAGAGAGACACAGGNAGAGGAGACACACAGAGAGNCAGGNAGACACAGAGAGACAGGGAGAGAGGCCAGACACGTGGGCAGACAGGGAGACAGGGAGAGACACAGGGAGACACAGGGAGACACAGAGAGACAGGGACAGAGAGACACGCGGGGACACAGGGAGACACACAGTGAGACACAGGGAGACACGGGGAGACAGAGAGACACACAGGGAGACAGAGACACAGGGAGACACGGGAGACACACAGGGAGACACACGGGGAGACACAGAGNCAGGGAGACACAGGGAGACACGGGGACACAGGGAGACACACAGGGAGACACGGGGAGACACAGAGAGAGACACAGGGAGACAGGGAGACACGTGGGGACAGGGAGACACGTGGGGAGACACACAGTGAGGCACAGGGAGACACGTGGGGACTCACAAGGACACGCGGGGTGACAGGGGAGCATCTTGCTGAGTCTCACTGCGTCTTCTCACCCCCCCCCCCCGTGTCCCCCCCCCCCGTGTCCCCCCCCGTGTCCCCCCCCCCCCCCCCGTGTAGACGGCACAGCGAGTTTGCTGTCCCTCATCTCGGGCCGCCTGCCCGAGTCTCCACTCTCGCTGCTCGTGCTCGTCACCGACTCGGGCTCGCCGCGGCTCACGGGCTCCGCACGCCTCCTGCTGCACTCGTGCCCCTGCAGCAGCAGCAGCAGGAGCAGGAGCAGCAGCAGCGGCAGCGGGGAGCCTCACCAGTGCCCCTGGCGGGCCCGGGGGGACACGCCGGGGCCGCACGGCGCGCGGGTCTCAGCCCGCAGGCGATCGCAGCCCTCCTGGGCAGCGTGCTCATGCTCACGGGTGCGGAGACACCGGGGGGACACGGGGGGGGGGGGACACGGGGGGGGGGGACACGGGGGGAGACACGGGGGGGGGACACGGGGACATTGGTGGAGACACGGGGACGAGGGGAGACACGGGGGGAGACACTGGGACATTGGGGAGACAGGGAGACACGAGGACGAGAGGAGACACGGGGGGACACGAGGGAGACACGGGGGACATGGGGATATTGGGGAGACAGGGAGACACGGGGGNACACGGGGGGAGACACGGGGACATTGTGGAGACAGGGAGACACGAGGACAAGAGGAGACACGGGGGACATGGATATTGGGGAGACAGGGAGACACGGGGGGGACACGGGGACATTGTGGAGACACGGGGACATTGTGGAGACAGGGAGACACGAGGACAAGAGGAGACACGGGGGACATGGGGATATTGGGGAGACAGGGAGACACGGGGGGACACGGGACATTGTGGAGACACGGGGACATTGTGGAGACAGGGAGACACGAGGACAAGAGGAGACACACATGGGGATATTGGGGAGACAGGGAGACACGGGGGGGACACGGGGACATTGTGGAGACACGGGGACATTGTGGAGACAGGGAGACACGAGGACAAGAGGAGACACGGGGACATGGGGATATTGGGGAGACAGGGAGACACGGGGGGGACACGGGGACATTGTGGAGACACGGGACATTGTGGAGACAGGGAGACACGAGGACAAGAGGAGACACGGGGACATGGGGATATTGGGAGACAGGGAGACACGGGGGGACACGGGGACATTGTGGAGACACGGGGACATTGTGGAGACAGGGAGACACGAGGACAAGAGGAGACACGGGGGACATGGGGATATTGGGTAGACAGGGAGACACGGGGGGGACACGGGGACATTGTGGAGACAGGGAGACACGAGGACGAGAGGAGACACGGGGGGACACGAGGGGAGACACGGGGGACATGGGGATATTGGGAGACAGGGAGACACGGGGGGGACACGGGGACATTGTGGAGACACGGGGACATTGTGGAGACAGGGAGACACGAGGACAAGAGGAGACACGGGGGACATGGGGATATTGGGGAGACAGGGAGACACGGGGGGACACGGGGACATTGTGGAGACAGGGAGACACGGGACGAGGGGGGACATTGGTGGACACAGGGAGACACGGGGGGGACACGGGACATTGGGGAGACAGGGAGACACGGGACGAGTGGAGACACGGGGGGGGGGGTGGNAGACACGGGGACATTGGGGAGACAGGGAGACACGAGGGGAGACACGGGACATTGGTGGAGACAGGGAGACACGGGGAGAAGCAGCGACACACACACATGGGATGTGTGGACACGGCAACCCACACGGAGATTCAAGTGCAGAGAGACACAGTGAGATACACATTCACGCATGAGGGTGGTAACACTCATGCGCCGTGGAACACAATCCTTACGGAGATGCTGCTTCGTGTAGGGGTTGTACGGGAACTCCGCTTGCAAACATTCGGCTGACGAACTTTCATAGGTTCTAACAAACCTGGTCCCGTATGTCCAGTTGGTGGCATCTACATCTACAGAACGTGAAGAAACAGTGGCATCTACATCTGCAGAACGTGAAGAACCAGTGGCATCTACATCTACAGAACGTGAAGAACCAGTGGCATCTACATCTACAGAACGTGAAGAACCAGTGGCATCTACATTTGCAGAACGTGAAGAACCAGTGGCATCTACATCTGCAGAACGTGAAGAACCAGTGGCATCTATATCTATAGAACGTGAAGAACCAGTGGCATCTACATCTACAGAACGTGAAGAACCAGTGACATCTACATCTACAGAACGTGAAGAACCAGTGACATCTACATCTGCAGAACGTGAAGAACCAGTGGCATCTACATCTGCAGAACGTGAAGAACCAGTGGCATCTACATCTGTAGAACGTGAAGAACCAGTGGCATCTACATCTGCAGAACGTGAAGAACCAGTGGCATCTACATCTGTAGAACGTGAAGAACCAGTGACATCTACATCTGCAGAACGTGAAGAACTAGTGGCATCTACATCTGTAGAACGTGAAGAACCAGAGGCATCTACATCTGCATAACGTGAGGAACCAGTGGCATCTACATCTGCATAACGTGAAGAACCAGTGGCATCTATATCTGCAGAATGTGAGTAACCAGTGGCATCTACATCTGCAGAACGTGAATAACCAGTGGCATCTACATCTGCAGAATGTGAGTAACCAGTGACATCTACATCTACAGAACGTGAGAACCAGTGGCATCTACATCTGCAGAACGTGAAGAACCAGTGGCATCTACATCTGCAGAACGTGAAGAACCAGTGGCATCTACATCTACAGAACGTGAAGAACCAGTGGCATCTACATCTGCAGAACGTGAAGAACCAGTGGCATCTACATCTGTAGAACGTGAAGAACCAGTGGCATCTACATCTGCAGAACGTGAGAACCAGTGACATCTACATCTGCAGAACGTGAAGAACCAGTGGCATCTACATCTACAGAACGTGAAGAACCAGTGGCATCTACATCTACAGAACGTGAAGAACCAGTGGCATCTACATCTGCAGAACGTGAAGAACCAGTGGCATCTACATCTACAGAACGTGAAGAACCAGTGGCATCTACATCTGCAGAATCAGTGACATCTACATCTGCAGAACGTGAAGAACCAGTGGCATCTACATCTGCAGAACGTGAAGAACCAGTGGCATCTACATCTGCAGAACGTGAAGAACCAGTGGCATCTACATCTGCAGAACATGAAGAATCAGTGGCATCTACATCTGTAGAACATGAAGAACCAGTGGCATCTACATCTGCAGAACGTAAAGAACCAGTGGCATCTACATCTGCAGAACGTGAAGAACCAGTGGCATCTACATCTGTAGAACGTGAAGAACCAGTGGCATCTACATCTGCAGAACATGAAGAACCAGTGGCATCTACATCTGCAGAACGTGAAGAACCAGTGGCATCTACATCTACAGAACGTGAAGAACCAGTGGCATCTACATCTGTAGAACGTGAAGAACCAGTGGCATCTACATCTGCAGAACGTGAAGAACCAGTGGCATCTACATCTGCAGAACGTGAAGAACCAGTGGCATCTACATCTGCAGAATATGAAGAACCAGTGGCATCTACATCTGCATAACGTGAGAACCAGTGGCATCTACATCTGCATAACGTGAAGAACCAGTGGCATCTATATCTGCAGAATGTGAGTAACCAGTGGCATCTACATCTGCAGAACGTGAAGAACCAGTGACATCTACATCTACAGAACGTGAGAACCAGTGGCATCTACATCTGCAGAACGTGAAGAACCAGTGGCATCTACATCTGCAGAACGTGAAGAACCAGTGGCATCTACATCTACAGAACGTGAAGAACCAGTGGCATCTACATCTGCAGAACGTGAAGAACCAGTGGCATCTACATCTGTAGAACGTGAAGAACCAGTGGTATCTACATCTGCAGAACGTGAGAACCAGTGACATCTACATCTGCAGAACGTGAAGAACCAGTGGCATCTACATCTACAGAACGTGAAGAACCAGTGGCATCTACATCTGCAGAACGTGAAGAACCAGTGGCATCTACAGCTACAGAACGTGAAGAACCAGTGGCATCTACATTTGCAGAACGTGAAGAACCAGTGGCATCTACATCTGCAGAACGTGAAGAACCAGTGGCATCTACATCTGCAGAACGTGAAGAACCAGTGGCATCTACAGCTACAGAACGTGAAGAACCAGTGGCATCTACATCTGCAGAACATGAAGAACCAGTGGCATCTACATCTGTAGAACGTGAAGAACCAGTGGAATCTACATCTACAGAACGTGAAGAACCAGTGNCATCTACATCTGTAGAACGTGAAGAACCAGTGGAATCTACATCTACAGAACATGAAGAACCAGTGGCATCTACATCTGTAGAACGTGAAGAACCAGTGGAATCTACATCTACAGAACGTGAAGAACCAGCCGCTGCCGCCGCTGGGCTCGTCGCTCGCGGAGAAGGGCTGCCGCTCGCCGGCTCTCCTCCCTGGGTCGCTCCACCGCGAGTCCGCGAGTCCGCGAGTCCACGAGTCCACGAGTCCGCGAGTCCGTGAGTCCGCGAGTCCGCGAGTCTGCGAGTCCGCGAGTCCACGAGTCCACGAGTCCGCGAGTCCGCGAGTCCTCCGTGAGGGACACGGCTCGCCGCCGGCTCCCGGTCGCCTGAGAGCAACTCTGTTGCCTCTCCGCCAATCAAACGCGACGCCTCCCCTCACACAACCCCGCGCAGCAATCACACGCTCTGGACGGGAGGTCAGGGGTCGGAGGAAATGACGTTGCTCGCGTCCGCGTCGCCGATTGGGGGTTTTCGTTGCGGGTGGTTTAAAGGGCTGTGGGACGGGCGTTCGCAAGGGGAGTTAGTCCGTACGCGGTGCGGGGTCCGCAGCAGCAAGATGAAGCACACACCCGTGCAGCACCGACCACACACGCTGTGAGCGTACACACACACAGCGCCACGCGCTTTCACACGCTCGTCGAAACCACACGAGGCTGTGATTTGTTCATCTTCTTGGTTCTTTCGGTAAAGTCACGTAGAAGGGAAGTAATAAAATAATAAAAATAAAACATAATAAAATAAAATAATTCTCACGACGTTTCGGCTACAACGCAAGCAGCCGTCTTCAGGTGAAGAATGAGACACTACCAAACTAGGAGCTTATATATAAGCTGCGTTGGAGGTGGAAGAGCGCCTTAACAAAAAGAATGTCATATGAAGAGGATTTTGTTAAGGCGCTCTTCCACCTCCAACGCAGCTTATATATAAGCTCCTAGTTTGGTAGTGTCTCATTCTTCACCTGAAGACGGCTGCTTGCGTTGTGCCGAAACGTCGTGAGAATTATTTTATTTTGTTATGTTTTATTTTTATTATTTTATTACTTCCCTTCTACGTGACTTTACCGAAAGAACCAAGAAGATGAATCCCTGCAGTCACGAAAGCTTTAAATCGAAACTGTGATTAGTTATTATGATTTATTACTGGCCGACTGTGAGCCACTGTTGAGTCAGTAGGAATCGGCGAGGCAGGCTTACACTATTTCCCGATGGTCTGTACCCTGTTCGGTTGTGACTTAAACCTCTTTGGCTATTAGGCTCAATACCGTCTCTCTCTCTTCCTGACTCACGGTTCGCCACTCCTGGGCGCCTGTCCTCGCAGCACTTCGACTCGTCCCGCGGACGTTCGATTAGCTGCCCGAAGAGACGACCGCCCCGGTGGCTGACTCGAGAAGCAAGAGACCGTTTACCTTTCTGCGTCCCCCTTTGATTCTTTGCCCACATCACATCAAAGCCGTCGCTGATCCGAGGGCCTTCTCGGCCAATCGAATTGCTCGGCTTGCGCCGCAGCACTCGGCGCTCTCATCGCCGCCCACATCCCGGTTTCCATATCAAAGGACCGCCGCTGGCTGCTGCGCCGGCGGCCGTTCACAAGCACATTCGCCCTGCCAATCAGATGCCCACCCTGGCTTCCCGCCGTTCGTGGCTGCGCCTCCCTACCTGCCTGCGATCCGTGTGTGGGGTTGCGCCTTAACCGTGGTGGCCATGTAACCTCAACCCAAGTCACAGCGCCGCGGTGCGAGTTAGCATCGGGGGAGATCGCCCAATTCCCTGGCCGCAGGAAACCGTGAAGATTATCCTATGAGAGGGCTTCAGGGTGAAAACCTGTCGGCCAGGTGACCTCCCCTCGGAGCTCTATGGGGGGGGGGATGTGGGGGTGGTGAGGGAAGCAGTGTCGGCCCCGTCGCTTGGCGGTGGCGAGGTCGCAGATGGGGCGCCCCCAGAGTGGCTTCGCGGCGGCGGCATCACAATCTCTTACGCCGGCCGCAGACGTCGCTAACCTCCTACCTCCCTCTCCTCCTCCTCCCTCCTCTCCTCCCTCTCCTCCCCCTCCCCGCCGGTGCCCGCAGCCCTGGCGCTGCTGCTGCTGGCGCTGCGTCGCCGCTGCACCAGGACGCTGCGCTCCGACTGCACGGACGGCGCGAGCGACGGGGCGACGAGCTCGTGCGCGACAACGTCATCAGCTACGACGACGAGGGCGGCGGCGAGGAGGACACGCGGGCCTTCGACGTGACCGCCCTCGCCGCCCTCGCCACCATCGCCCCCCTCGTCCGTCGTCGCCGTCGTCGCCGCCGTCGTCGGCACGGCGGAGCCCGCGGGCGGGAGGCCGCGCGCGGCGCCGGCGTGTCGGCGTTTGTCGCCGAGCGGCTGTGCCGGGCGGACGGGGACGAGGCGGCGCCGCCCTACGACTCGGTGCAGGTGTACGGCGACGAGGGCGGAGACTCCGTGGCCGGCTCGCTCAGCTCCCTCGGCTCGGCTCGTGGTGACAGCGACGATGACGACGACGCCGCGGGCCGCTATGACTACCTGGACGAGTGGGGGCCACGCTTTGAGAAGCTGGCGCAGATGTATTCGCGTGGCAGCGATGAGGAGGATGATGATGGTGGCGGTGGAGGTTGAATTATTAGTCTCCTTTTTATTTGTTGCCAACTTGGGGGCGGGGTTGGAGGTTTCCTTTTGTAATATCGCGAACAATATTATTCGTAATGAAGTGGGTTTTGTGTTCTTTTTTACTTGGGCTAGATCGCGCAAGTATTAATGTGTCGTCAAACACGCCACCGCCAGCCGACATGGCCAACGAGCAAGGGTTTGTCACGTATTCAAGATACTTAGATGCTACGTAGGTAAAAAAAAATATTAAAAGTTAATAAGAGTAACTTTTCACTTTTATTAACTTTTAAATTTATTTTTACCTACGTGACTTTACCGAAAAAACATAAGAGTATGAATCCTTGCAGTCACGAAAGCTTCAAATATAGAACTTAGATGCTAGTTGAGCACACCGGTGGCGTTGGAGAGTAAACCCAAGACATCTCTCCAACACGTGCTGCTACTCGTAACTAATTTGTTTGGCAGTCTCCTGCCCCGAGTAGAGGACCGTCCACCCTCATGGTGGCAGGAGCCAGAGCCGGTCCACCGGACCTCCTGAATGCCGCAGAGATCCAGGCGGTACCGGTCCAGCTCCCGACAGAGGAGTGGCAGCCTCTCCTCCGCGGCGAGCGTTCGAACATCCAGCATGACTAATTGTTTGGCAGNCTCGCCGAGAGGACCAGGTCAGGAGCCGGACCGGTCCACCAGACCTGAATGCCACAGAGACCCAGGCGGTACCGGTCCAGCTCCCGACAGAGGAGTGGCAGCCTCTCCTCCGCAGCGAGCGTTCGAACATCCCAGCATGACCAGNCTCGCCGTTCATGGTCAGGAGCCAGAGCCGGTCCACCAGACCTGAATGCCACAGAGACCCAGGCAATACCGGTCCAGCTCCCGACAGAGGAGTGGCAGCCTCTCCTCCGCAGTGAGCGTTCGATCATCCCAGCTGCACTCGCAGTCTCCTCCCGCCGTCTCATGGTGGCAGGAGCCAGAGCCGGTCCACCAGACCTGAATGCCACAGAAATCCAGGCGGTACTGGTCCAGCTCCTGACAGAGGAGTAGCAGCCTCTCCTCCGCAGTGAGCGTTCGAACATCCCACTGCTGAATTCGTAACTAATTTGGTAGTCTCCTGCCCCGAGAGAGGACTGTCACCCTCATGGTGGCAGGCAGCCAGAGCGGTCCACCGGACCTCCTGAATGCCACAGAGATCCAGGCGGTACCGGTCCAGCTCCCGACAGAGGAGTGGCAGCCTCTCCTCCGCAGTAGCGTTCGAACATCCCACTGCTGAACACGTAACTAATTGGGCGCCTCTTGTTTTCAGTGACAAACTTCACTAATTAGCCATGTCGGGTTGTGATGGCGGGTTTAACGACACATTTATATATTAGCCCTACTACGTCTTTAACTCTTTTATTAAATATGTTCCGTAATTAGATTTTGTATTGCAATTATTTGTAGCGTTTGCAGTGGAACCTTATTTGCCACGTTTTCCTTCACACGTCACTCAACTCATTCACCTCTCACCTTCACTCAACTCATTCACCTCTCACACACCACCACCACCACCACGTGATGCTTCCATTCAATACCTGGCACGCGGTCCACTCGTGAGCGACCGGGGTGGTACAACCTCCCCATGCATCTCGCTTACGAGCCACCATTACTATGGCTCGTAATGGTTGTGTGGCAAGGCGGCGGTGGCGGTGGCGCAAGTGAAGTGATAAAATTTGTGCCTAAGCAAGGAGCGTCTGCGCGTTTGATTCCCAACAGAGGTTCTATTTTGTCTTCCCCCCCCCCCACACGTCACATCTCGGGTGAACCCCGATGTGTTTCCAGAGACCCGAAAGCCAATCACACTCTGTGGGCCCCTTCGAACTAAACCGAAGTATTGCGTCTAACACCTTCACGTCAAAGCGACGGCCCCCAAAACACGGGGCCCGGGGCTGCTCGCCCAAATTCGGCCTTTAACCCCTAGGGACGCCTCCTGTTGTCAGCTGTCTTGAGTGGGTGGGGGTGGAGAGTTCTGAACGACGACACGGCCACCGTTCGCTCCGCCATGAGCTGCTGGGACTTGTTTGTGCGCGCAACGCCGATCGCCGTTGTGCGTGCCGTCAAATCGTCTTCCTTCGTCTTGGCGAACACTTTCATGGCCCCACGAGGAATCATTTATTCTCTCTCCCGGAAGGTGCGCTTATCGTGGGGACATCTTTTTTTTGTTACAGAAGCAGCGTGATTCGATTTTTTTCCATTCAATTAATCCTCGTGATTTTTTTCTTTTTGCTCTTTTTTCGCGTCAAATTTCCATTACAAATAACATGACGTCAATGCCAACACGAGAGATGCAATATTCACGTTCGAATGGAAAATCAGATGTCACCGAAAGAAGATTGGGGGAAAACGGCGACTTTAGTTGGCAGGCAAACGTTGTGGATAGAGCTACATGGAAGGAAAACCATGAATTGGTGGTCTTTGATAAACGGGTATTCATTTTATTTGATCAGAAACTCCGGATCACGTGCTGTAGATTTGTCGCCCAGCTCATCTTGCATCAGCTCTTCACACTTCGATTTAAAGCTTTCGTGACTACAGGGATTCATCTTCTTGGTTCTTTCGGTAAAGTCACGTAGAAGGGAAGTAATAAAATAATAAAAATAAAACATAATAAAATAATTCTCACGACGTTTCTGCCACAACGCAAGCAGCCGTCCTCAGGTGAAGACCAGGTCTGTCGAGGCGACAGCGTCTAAATGAAACACCACACGCTTGGAGCGTCTATTTAAGCTGGGTTGGAGGGGGGGGAAAGTACGCATTGACAAAATAATTTGCATATGAAGAGGAATTTAGCATATTTATGAAATGCAGGAATGCGACTAGTGCTACTTGTGAAATGCGTAGGAGGTGGGCGGGGGTTTTCAAAGTCATATTATGCCCATGCATTATGCAGGATTAGCAGCATCAAAGGAGGGGTAGGGTAGCATTAATAAAGGGAAGAATGTTAATAGTATGTAGCTGCAGTAACTAAACAACCACGTAAAAAGCTAAAGCATAAACTACATAGTATCATCAGTATGCTAAATATACTCTCAATAAGCTGAGCTACTAACAGTAAGTAATACATTACAATTCTGTCGCAAAAAATATAATATGCTTCCAGCTAAACTTTTTAAACTTTTTCCTTACATCACACGGTTCTACCCCATACTATTTTATTAATGATCAGAACCTCCAGATCACGTGCTGGAGATTGTCGCCCAGCTCATCTTGCATCAGCTCTTAGCACCTTGACGGATCGTTCACCATCGCACACAATATCTCGAGAGAGCAAAACAAAATATTTGATCCATTTCTGCTGCTGGCGTTCCCCCCCCCCACCCATTTCCCCCAACTCCGTGTTGGCTGGCACCGGTGCTTGACCATACTTCACCACCCGCTGCTTCTCGGTGCGGGTTTCGATGACGGGCGGTGACCGGGTCGATGACAACTTCCGATTCCAAGGGAAATCTCGCGTCGGGGTCGCGAACATCACGGCGCGTTTGGACCGAGACCTCGCCGCGTGCTCCGGTGTGCTTCTCACTCGTGCGAGGATGTGGTGGGGGGGGGNTCTGTGTGAAGATCCGTGGAAATGCGAGGGTCCCTGGTCGTGTTGCAGTATTTGCTGATGTTTCTCGATGCATGTTATTTTTTGATAATTGTTTTTTTACCCTTCTATCTGGCAACAAAACTGACACCTTTTTTACAAGGAGTCATGTTTGCATAGGCCACAATACCTGCAGTCGTAATGCAAACAAAAACACAACTCTGATCATGTATGCACTGTCCTTGAAGTTGATTGGTCCACACCCGAGACAGCTTTCCTTAGAGCCTAGTCTCACATGGTGTTGGACAGATGTCTCAGGTGTGGACCAATCAACTTCAAGGACAGTGCATACATTATCAGAGTTGTGTTTTTGTTTGCATTATGACTGCAGGTATTGCGGTCTATGCAAACATGACTCCTTGTCAGTTTTGTTGCCAGATAGAAGGGTAAAAAAATTATCATATTTGTTACTGGCAAATGAGGTTCCAATGATGTTATTTTTAGTTTTTTTACTCAAACTGTTCGCAAATGGGTTTTTTTTCCCTTCCTACCTTCATGAAGTCTTTATTTGTTACAAGGGTTTACCGGTAGATGTTAGAAAATATTACTCGGAGTTGTTTTATGATTATTTTATATAATAATAATAGGTTTTTACCGCTTTCGTGACTGCAGGGATTCATCTTCTTGGTTCTTTCGGTAAAGTCACGTAGAAGGGAAATAATACAATAATCAAAATAAAACATAATAAAATAATTTTCACGACGTTTCGGCTACAACGCAAGCAGCCGTCCTCAGGTGAAGAATTCATTCATTCTACGTGACTTTACCGAAAGAACCCAGAAGAGAGTTTTTACCCTTTTATCTGGCACAAAACTGACACCTTTTTACAAGGGATCATGTTTGCATTAACCACAATACATGCAGTCAAAATGCAAACAAAAAACAGCACTATGATAATGTATGCATTGTCCTTGAAATTGATTGGTCCACACCAGAGACAGCTTTTTAAATCCTTTATATTAAGTTCGCTTGCTTGCTTAGGACCGTGCAAATCTTTCGGTCGTTTTTTAACCCACTTCCCGTGATCCAATCGAGCTGACATTTTGCACACAGACTCGTTGTGCGTGACAATTAATGTTCGTGAATTTTTTTCTCCAAAATTTAACACTTTTTAGGACAAAAATATTATATTTAATTACCAATTGCTTAATGGTGGCAGGCAATCATCTGACCCATAGGTGGCAGCCATCTCAAGCCAGAGGACGAGAGGACTCTAGCCGCCACGCATATAAAGGATTTATAGTGAAAAACTTTGTTTTTACGGGTTATACTTATTTATAGCCCAGTCTCATATGGTGTTCGATCAGACGACGCCAAAAGGCGCAAAAGTGCGCCTATAAAGGTGTCAGTTTTGTGGCAGATAAAAGGGTTAAACAACCTATTATTATATTTTGCTACTGGCAAAGGAGGTCTCATGATATTATTATTTTGTCATATTCACTCAGCGTTACGGCTTGTTTTGTTTTACATTCTCTTTGGGGTTGTGGCATCTGTGTGCCGACTGCCGTCATCTTTCTCCTGCACCACCACTGCTAAGGGCTCATGCGCCTTACGCAAAATCAACCCTCGCGGTGTCAATAAAGAAAACTTTTAATAAAGTTGGATGCTGTATACAGCGGGGACTCCTCTGCTTACGAACGCCTGACTAGGGAACTCTCAGAGATATGAACAAAGCTGGTCCGTATGGATTTGAAGTTTTCGTGACTGCAAGGATTTGGTAAAGTCACGATAGGTTAAATAATTAAAATAAATTAAATGACGACGTTTCGGGCGGAACACAAGCATCCTTCTTCAGGTGAAGACTATTGACTTCTTGTCTCGTTGTCTGTTAAAAACTCTGATAAGTGAAAATCCTCCCCGTCGAGGGCATTCATTCTCGATTTGAAAGACACACTTAAGCGTTTGTGCTTTCGCTAAGTTGTCCCTACCTGAAGAAGGATGCTTGTGTTGCGCCCGAAACGTCGTGATTTAATTTATTTTAATGTTTTACCCACGTGACTTTACGGAAAAAAAACTAAATAATACTGCGGCCACCAATCCCAAGGCATCGACCACATTGTAATCACCTGCTGTCTTCACTCCTTGAATGGAGGAACGGATGAGATCGACTCTGTATCTGGACAGACAATTGATTGAATAACACATCTAAAAACACATTCCTCCTGCGGAGGGAGCTGGTAGGAACACGTTGTTGGGTTGCTCGGTCAATGGCCTGCAGGGTCAACGGCGGCGTGGTGTATTCCGCAAATATGGCCGACTGTGAGGGCGGGCACAAGCCGGCGTGAGTAGGTGAAACGTTGAGTTTTATAAGGGCACCACGGGGTGACCAGCCCTCCCCACCCAGCCCCACCCCACCCAGCCCTCCCTCCCACCCAGCCCCACCCTCCCCACCCAGCCCCTCCCCACCCAGCCCACCCACCCAGCCCTCCCCACCCCATCCAGCCCCTCCTCCCCACCCAGCCCCTCCCTGCACGACGGACACAATAATCCCTGTGGGCTGGTGTAACCAGGAGGTTCCTACCAGTAAAAACTCTCCACTCTCTCCATTACTTGCCGAGCCCGTACACACACACATAACAGAGGCGGGAGCGGGCGAGACAAGGCAGCGGGTTTGATATAATATAATTCTCCTCGTCAGCAATTATACAAAGTGTGGAACGTGGTGGACAAGTCACAGACACAGGGACACGAGTAAAAACCCAGCCAGGGAGAGCAGTCCGCCCTGCCGCATCCACGACAATGACAGACATACTTATTGCTACAAATGTGCCCTCCAAATACTCCTCAAAACCCCCCCACCCGACCCCACCCACCTACCCCCCCNACTCGCACCCCACCCCACCCCCCACCCCCGGGCTCAATCAACGGTTGCACAAATTTTGCATAAATTAACGTAACGGACAAGAATAATTAGAATGAACCTTGGGTTGTCCTGTTTGTTTTCTTATTTCCTTCCTGGTGGTGGTGGCCGGATGGGTGGCTGAGTTCGTGGGTGGATAGGAGGGATAGGAGGGATGGGTGGGATGGGTGGGATGGGTGGTTGGGTTCGTGGGTGGATAGGAGGGATGGGTGGGATGGGTGGGATGGGTGGTTGGGTTAGTGGGTGGATAGGAGGGATCGGTGGGATGGGTGGGATGGGTGGGATGGGTGGGATGGGTGGCTGGGTTCGTGGGTGGATAGGAGGGATCGGTGGGATGGGTGGTTGGGTTCGAGGGCAACGTGCCCTTCAGGTTAATTCTGGCGAGTGGTCACTCGTGGTCTGCGTGCCGACTGGGACAATGACCGCCGCTCCCCGCTCATCTCTCCACCTCGAAGCGGGGCCCGCTCCGGATTCATCTTCTTGGTTCTTTCGGTAAAGTCACGTAGAAGGGAAATAATACAATAATCAAAATAAAACATAATAAAATAATTTTCACGACGTTTCGGCTACAACGCAAGCAGCCGTCCTCAGGTGAAGAATTCATTCATTCTACGTGACTTTACCGAAAGAACCCAGAAGAGAGTTTTTACCCTTTTATCTGGCACAAAACTGACACCTTTTTACAAGGGATCATGTTCACGTCACATCTCAGGGTGAACCCCGATGTGTTTCCAGAGACCCGAAAGCCATCACACTCTGTGGGCCCCTTTGAACTAAAGCCGAAGTATTGCGTCTAACACCTTCACGTCAAAGCGACGGCCCCCCAAAACACGGGGCCCGGGGCTGCTCGCCCAAATTCGGCCTTTAACCCTAGGGACGCCTCCTGTTGTCAGCTGTCTTGAGTGGGTGGGCGGTGGAGAGTTCTGAACGACGACACGGCCACCTGTTTGCTCCGCCATGAGCTGCTGGGACTTGTTTGTGCGCGCAACGCCGATCGCCGTTGTGCGTGCCGTCAAATCGTCTTCCTACGTCTTGGCGAACACTTTCATGGCCCCACGAGGAATCATTTATTCTCTCTCCCGGAAGGTGCGCTTATCGTGGGGACATCTTTTTTTTGTTACAGAAGCAGCGTGATTCGATTTTTTTCCATTCAATTAATCCTCGTTGATTTTTTTCTTTTTGCTCTTTTTTCGCGTCAAATTTCCATTACAAATAACATGACGTCAATGCCAACACGAGAGATGCAATATTCACGTTCCGAATGGAAAATCAGAGGTCACCGAAAGAAGATTGGGGGAAAACGGCGACTTTAGTTGGCAGGCAAACGTTGTGGATAGAGCTACATGGAAGGAAAACCGTGAATTGGTGGTCTTTGATAAACGGGTATTCATTTTATTTGATCAGAAACTCCGGATCACGTGCTGTAGATTTGTCGCCCAGCTCATCTTGCATCAGCTCTTCACACTTCGATTTAAAGCTTTCGTGACTACAGGGATTCATCTTCTTGGTTCTTTCGGTAAAGTCACGTAGAAGGGAAGTAATAAAATAATAAAAATAAACATAATAAAATAATTCTCACGACGTTTCTGCCACAACGCAAGCAGCCGTCCTCAGGTGAAGACCAGGTCTGTCGAGGCGACAGCGTCTAAATGAAACACCACCACGCTTGGAGCGTCTATTTAAGCTGGGTTGGAGGGGGGGGAAAGTGCGCATTGACAAAATAATTTGCATATCAAGAGGAATTTAGCATATTTATGAAATGCAGGAATGCGACTAGTACTACTTGTGAAATGCGTAGGAGGTGGGCGGGGGTTTTCAAAGTCATATTATGCCCGTGCATTATGCAGGATTAGCAGCATCAAAGGAGGGGTAGGGTAGCATTAATAAAGGGAAGGAATGTTAATAGTATGTAGCTGCAGTAACTAAACAACCACGTAAAAAGCTAAAGCATAAACTACATAGTATCATCAGTATACTAAATATACTCTCAACAAGCTGAGCTACTAACAGTAAGTAATACATTACAATTCTAGGTCGCAAAAAATATAATATGCTTCCAGCTAAACTTTTTAAACGTTTTCCTTACATCACACGGTTCTACCCCGTACTATTTTATTAATGATCAGAACCTCCAGATCACGTGCTGGAGATTGTCGCCCAGCTCATCTTGCATCAGCTCTTCGCACCTTGACGGATCGTTCACCATCGCACACAATATCTCGAGAGAGCAAAACAAAATATTTGATCCATTTCTGCTGCTGGCGTTCCCCCCCCCCACCCATTTCCCCCAACTCCGTGTTGGCTGGCACCGGTGCTTGACCATACTTCACCACCCGCTGCTGCTCGGTGCGGGTTCGATGACGGGTGGTGACCGGGTCGATGACAACTTCCGATTCCAAGGGAAATCTCGCGTCGGGGTGGCGAACATCACGGCGCGTTTGGACCGAGACCTCGCCGCGTGCTCCGGTGTGCTTCTCACTCGTGCGAGGATGTGGGGGGGGGTCTGTGTGAAGATCCGTGGAAATGCGAGGGTCCCTGGTCGTGTTGCAGTATTTGCTGATGTTTCTCGATGCATGTTATTTTTTATAATTGGTTTTTTTACCCTTCTATCTGGCAACAAAACTGACACCTTTTTTACAAGGAGTCATGTTTGCATAGACCACAATACCTGCAGCCATAATGCAAACAAAAACACAACTCTGATAATGTATGCACTGTCCTTGAAGTTGATTGGTCCACACCCGAGACAGCTTTCCTTAGTCTAGTCTCACATGGTGTTGGACCAGATGACTCCAAAAGGCGCCTTCTCAGGTGTGGACCAATCAACTTCAAGGACGGTGCATACATTATCAGAGTTGTGTATTTTGTTTGCATTATGACTGCAGGTATTGTGGTCTATGCAAACATGACTCCTTGTAAAAAAGGTGTCAGTTTTGTTGCCAGATAGAAGGGTAAAAAACAATTATCATATTTGTTACTGGCAAATGAGGTTCCAATGATGTTATTTTTAGTTTTTTTACTCAAACTGTTCGCAAATGGGTTTTTTTTCCCTTCCTACCTTCATGAAGTCTTTATTTGTTACAAGGGTTTACCGGTAGATGTTAGAAAATATTACTCGGAGTTGTTTTATGATTATTTTATCATAATAATAATAGGTTTTTACCGCTTTCGTGACTGCAGGGATTCATCTTCTTGGTTCTTTCGGTAAAGTCACGTAGAAGGGAAATAATACAATAATCAAAATAAAACATAATAAAATAATTTTCACGACGTTTCGGCCACAACGCAAGCAGCCGTCCTCAGGTGAAGAATTCATTCATTCTACGTGACTTTACCGAAAGAACCCAGAAGAGGGTTTTTACCCTTTTATCTGGCACAAAACTGACACCTTTTTCAAGGGATCATGTTTGCATTAACCACAATACATGCGGTCAAAATGCAAACAAAAAACAACTCTGATAATGTATGCATTGTCCTTGAAATTGATTGGTCCACACCAGAGACAGCTTTTTAAATCCTTTATATTAAGTTCGCTTGCTTGCTTAGGACCGTGCAAATCTTTCGGTCGTTTTTTAACCCACTTCCCGTGATCCAATCGAGCTGACATTTTCCACACAGACTCGTTGTGCGTGACAATTAATGTTCGTGAATTTTTTTCTCCAAAATTTAACACTTTTTAGGACAAAAATATTATATTTAATTACCAATTGCTTAATGGTGGCAGGCAATCATCTGACCCATAGGTGGCAGCCATCTCAAGCCAGAGGACGAGAGGACTCGAGCCGCCACGCATATAAAGGATTTATAGTGAAAAACTTTATTTTTACGGTTATACTTGTTTATAGCCCAGTCTCATATGGTGTTCGATCAGACGACGCCAAAAGGCGCAAAAGTGCGCCTATAAAGGTGTCAGTTTTGTGGCAGATAAAAGGGTTAAACAACCTATTATTATATTTTGCAACTGGCAAAGGAGGTCTCATGATATTACTATTTTGTCATATTCACTCAGCGTTACGGCTTGTTTTGTTTTACATTCTCTTTGGGGTTGTGGCATCTGTGTGCCGACTGCCGTCATCTTTCTCCTGCACCACCACTGCTAAGGGCTCATGCGCCTTACGCAAAATCAACCCTCGCGGTGTCAATAAAGAAAACTTTTAATAAAGTTGGATGCTGTATACAGCGGGGACTCCTCTGCTTACGAACGCCTGACTAGGGAACTCTCAGAGATACGACCAAAGCTGGTACGTATGGATTCGAAGTTTTAGTGACTGCAAGGATTTGGTAAAGTCACGTAGGTAAAAAATTAAAATAAATCACGACGTTTCGGGCGCAACACAAGCATCCTTCTTCAGGTGAAGACTATTGACTTCTTGTCTCGTTGTCTGTTAAAAACTCTAAGTGAAAATCCTCCCCGTCGAGGGCATTCATTCTACATTTGAAAGACACACTTAAGCGGTTGTGCTTTCGCTACGTTGTCCCCTACCTGAAGAAGGATGCTTGTGTTGCGCCCGAAACGTCGTGATTTAATTTATTTTAATGTTTTACCTACGTGACTTTACGGAAAAAAACTAAAGAGTACTGCGGCCACCAACCCCAAGGCATCGACCACATTGTAATCACCTGCTGTCTTCACTCCTTGAATGGAGGAACGGATGAGATCGACTCTGTATCTGGACAGACAATTGATTGAATAACACATCTAAAAACACATTCCTGCGGAGGGAGCTGGTAGGAACGTTGGGTTGCTCGCTCAATGGCCTGCAGGGTCAACGGCGGCGTGGGTATTCCGCAAATATGGCCGACTGTGAGGGCGGGCACAAGCCGGCGTGAGTAGGTGAAACGTTGAGTTTTATAAGGGCACCACGGGGTGACCAGCCCTCCCACCCAGCCCCACCCCACCCAGCCCTCCCTCCCCACCCAGCCCCTCCCCACCCTCCCCACCCAGCCCTCCCACCCAGCCCACCCCACCCAGCCCTCCCCACCCATCCAGCCCCTCCCTCCCACCCAGCCCTCCCTCCCCACCCAGCCCCTCCCTGCACGACGGACACAATAATCCCTGTGGGCTGGTGTAACCAGGAGGTTCCTACCAGTAAAAACTCTCCACTCTCTCCCATTACTTGCCGAGCCCGTACACACACACACATAACAGAGGCGGGAGCGGGCGAGACAAGGCAGCGGGTTTGATATAATATATTCTCCTCGTCAGCAATTATACAAAGTGTGGAACGTGGTGGACAAGTCACAGACACAGGGACACGAGTAAAAACCCAGCCAGGGAGAGCAGTCCGCCCTGCCGCATCCACGACAATGACAGACATACTTATTGCTACAAATGTGCCCTCCAAATACTCCTCAAAACCCCCCCACCCCACCCCACCCACCTACCCCCCCCCACTCGCACCCCACCCCTCCCCCACCCCCGGGCTCAATCAACGGTTGCACAAATTTTGCATAAATTAACGTAACGGACAAGAATAATTATAATGAACCTTGGGTTGTCCTTTTTGTTTTCTTATCTCCTTTCTGGCAGTGGTGGCCGGATGGGTGGCTGAGTTCGTGGTGGATAGGAGGGATAGGAGGGATGGGTGGGATGGGTGGGATGGGTGGTTGGGTTCGTGGGTGGATAGGAGGGATGGGTGGGATGGGTGGGATGGGTGGTTGGGTTAGTGGGTGGATAGGAGGGATCGGTGGGATGGGTGGGATGGGTGGGATGGGTGGGATGGGTGGTTGGGTTAGTGGGTGGATAGGAGGGATCGGTGGATGGGTGGTTGGGTTCGAGGGCAACGTGCCCTTCAGGTTAATTCTGGCGAGTGGTCACTCGTGGTCTGCGTGCCGACTGGGACAATGACCGCCGCTCCCCGCTCATCTCTCCACCTCGAAGCGGGGCCCGCTCCCAGCACGAGACTCCATCGGGAGGCTCCTGCATCCATCCCCCCTCCACTCCACTCCACTCAAGACTCCTCATGGGTTCACATTACAACCACAGAGTCACCCATCCACCCATTCACCTACCCCTGCAACCATCCACCTATACATCCCCACCCATCCACCTACCAGCCCCCCAACCCATCCACCTACCCATCCATCAACCCACCCACCCACCCAACCACCTATCCACCCCCNAACCCATCCACCTACCCACCCCCCCCAACCCATCCACCTACTCATCCATCCACCCACCACTTATCCAAACACCCACTTACCCACCCACCCACTTACCCACCTACCCACCCATCCATCCACCCACCTACCTACTTACCCACCCACCCACCTACCCACCCACCCACCTACCCACCCATCCATCCACCCACCCATCCATCCACCCACCTACCTACTTACCCACCTACCCACCCATCCATCCACCTACTCATCCATCAACCCACCCACCCAATTACCCACACACTTAGCCACCCACCCACCTACCCACCATCCATCCACCCACCTACCTACTTACCCACCTACCCACCCATCCATCCACCTACCCATCCATCAACCCACCCACCCAATTACCCACCCACCCACCTACCCACCCATCCATCCACCCAGACCACTTACCCACCCACTTACCCACCTACCCACCCATCCATCCACCTACCCATCCATCAACCCACCCACCCAATTACCGCACCACCCACCTACCCAACACCTCCCATAAACTCAGCCCGTGTTTAAGATCCTGTGTGTGGTACGAATCCGAATTAGCCACCCATCCCAACCCTCCAACACACGCACCCAGTAACAAGGCGGGTNAGGGGGGGTGGGGGGGGGGGGCTGTAGGGGTGGGGGGCACGGACAGCTTGGGCAGCAACGCAGCTTTCAACACGGGCGTCCACTCACCCATCTTCTGTACAGTTCGAAAAGACGCTNCTGCTGCTGCTGCTGTGTCTGTGTGCGCCTCGGCACTTGCCCTCCACCACCCCNTCCAACACAAGCAGTCTGTTCCTAAAGAAGGCTATACAGGGGGTCCACCTTTGTCTTTTTCTCAGCTCTCTCAGCANCATCATCATCGTATCACCTCTCTTACCGCGCGTATAATACAACGAACAAACGGACGGCCGCTTCCTGAACAATGCGAACTGGGGGTCNACCAGAGCCGGACCAGGAGAGGCCCAGGACTGGATCAGGACTGGATCAGGACCGGATCAGGAGAGGACCATGGCACCAACAGGATAGGAGCAGGGCTGGACCAGGATAAGTCCAGGACTGGACCAGGACTGGACCAGGACTGGATCAGGATCGACCAGAAATGGACCAGGATAAGTCCAGGACTGGACCAGGATAAGTCCAGGACTGGACCAGAACTGGATCAGGACTGGACCAGGATTGGACCAGGACTGGACCAGAACTGGACCAGGACTGGACCAGAACTGGATCAGGACTGGACCAGGATAAGTCCAGGACTGGACCAGGACTGGATCAGGACTAGACCAGAACTGGACCAGGATAAGTCCAGGACTGGACCAGAACTGGATCAGGACTGGACCAGGATTGGACCAGAACTGGACCAGGATAAGTCCAGGACTGGACCAGGACTGGATCAGGACTGGACCAGAACTGGATCAGGACTGGACCAGGATAAGTCCAGGACTGGACCAGGACTGGATCAGGACTAGACCAGGACTGGACCAGGATAAGTCCAGAACTGGACCAGGATAAGTCCAGGACTGGATCAGGACTGGACCAGGACTGGACCAGGATACGTCCAGAACTGGATCAGGACTAGACCAGGACTGGACCAGGATAAGTCCAGANCTGGACCAGGATAAGTCCAGGACTGGATCAGGACTGGACCAGGACTGGACCAGGATAAGTCCAGGCTAAAACCAGGACTGGACCAGGATAAGTCCAGAACTGGACCAGACTGGATCAGGACTGGACCAGGACTGGACCAGGATAAGTCCAGAACTGGATCAGAACTCGACCAGAACTGGACCGAACAAGACCAGGCTAAAACCAGGACTGGACCAGGACTGCACCAGGATAGAACCAGACCAGGCCTGGACCAGGGCAAAGACCAGGACTGGACTATCACGTGACCCGGCATCTTTCTCTCTCTCTCTCCGTTTGTCGTCCTGGGAATTGTCGAACACGTGGTTCGCACGTGGTTCGCACGTGATTCGCACGTGATTCGCACGTGGTTCGCACGTGGTTCACGTGGTTCACACGTGGTTCACACGTGGTTCACACGTGGTTCACACGTGGTTCACACACGTGGTTCACACGTGGTTCACACGTGGTTCACACANGTGGTTCGCACGTGGTTCACACGTGGTTCACACGTGATTCACACGTGGTTCACACGTGATTCACACGTGGTTCACACATGGCACGGAGGGTTTGGCGTCTTGGGAGGCGGGTGGGGGCCCAGGAGGCTACGTGGGGGTGAGGGGGGACAGGCAACACTGAGGCATCGCGTCGTCAACACTGCAGCGGGGAGGGGGGTGCAGACCCCCTAAAATTGGCAACAAAAANCTGTCCCCCACGCCTTGACCCACCCCCCCCCCCAAAAAAGAAATACATGAGCAGCAGCAGCAGCAGCGGCGGTGGGGGCGATGGTGGTGGTGGCAATGAGAGAGCCCCCCCCCCACCCACCTTGAACTGGGTCAGGGCTCCCACTCAATACCCCCCCCNACTGCCCCCACAACTCTCAACACAACACTGGGGGGGGGGGGTCCCGGTGGGCAAGCCGAGAGCCTCCCAACAGCCGGTACGGAACAGACTCGGCAACGCATATCCCGCGCGTGTACGTGTGTACGTGTGCGTGTGTGTACACGTGTGTGTGTACGTGTGTGTGTGNACGTGTGTGTGTGTGTACGTGTGTGTGTGTGTACGTGTGTGTACGTGTGTGTGTACGTGTGTGTGTACATGTGTGTACGTGTGTATGTGTGTGTACGTGTGTGTGTGTACATGTGTGTACATGCGCGTGTGTGTACGTGTGTGTGTACATGTACGTGTGTACATGTGTGTGTGTGTACATGTGTGTGTGTGTACATGTGCGTGTGTACATGTGCGTGTGTGTACATGTGCATGTGTGTAAATGTGTGCGTGTGTACGTGTGTGTGTACATGTACGTGTGTACATGTGTGTGTGTGTACATGTGCATGTGTGTAATGTGTGTGTGTACATGTGTGTACATGTGCATGTGTGTAAATGTGTGCGTGTGTACGTGTGTGTGTGTGTACATGTGCGTGTGTGTAAATGTGTGTCTACATGTACGTGTGTGTACATGTACATGTACGTGTGTGTACATGTGCGTGTGTGTAAACGTGCCCGCACATGCTCACATGTGCGGGTGTGAACGCGCGCGCGTACGTTGAACTCATTTTTGTGCAACAATCGCCGCTGTGTGTGCACGCACGCGCGCGTGACACTAAGGTAATTCTGCGGCTCGCCACCAGCACTTGCCCAGCGGTCTGCTCGAGGCCACACGGGGGACCTGTGTCTGTGTACTGTGGATGAATTTGCCTCTCAGCGCACCCACCCCGCGCGCTTTCAACGTGGCCGGGAAATAGGGGGGATGTGTGGGGGGGATTGACTAAAAAATGAACCTATTTTTTAATTTACAAGGTAAGGCCCATTGAGCTGCTGCTACCTGGCCACAAGTGATAGCCAACGAAGTGGCTCATCGCGTGGACATGTGTAGTGCGTTTCAGATCGTGGGGGTGACCGATGACCGCGAGACAAAGCCACGCGATCACCACGGGGAGAGAAAATCTCAAACTCCAAATATACAGCAGCAGGCGTCAGGGTCGGGTCAAACCCGCGAGCCTCCTGTGTACCAGGCGAGGTATGATAATTGGTTTTTTTACCCTTCTATCTGGCAACAAACTGACACCTTTTTTACAAGGAGTCATGTTTGCATAGACCACAATACCTGCAGTCGTAATGCAAACAAAAAACACAACTCTGATAATGTATGTGCACTGTCCTTGANGTTGATTGGTCCACACCCGAGACAGCTTTCTTAGAGCCTAGTCTCACATGGGTTGGACCAGATGACGCCAAACATGACTCCTTGTAAAAAAGGTGTCAGTTTTGTTGCCAGATAGAAGGGTAAAAAACAGGCAAGGTAGTTAACATTTCGCCAACGCGGGATAGGGAGGGAGGAGGGAGGAGGAAGGGGTGAGAGGGGAGGACAGATGTGACTGGGACCAGCCATGCACAATCACCACCCAACCAACTCAGAGCTCCGAATCGCTCGTCTCGATAGGGGACATCCATTGCCAAGGCACAGTGTCTCTCACGATGCAGGGGGGGGGTCTAGAGGGTTAGACCCAGATGCCATGGGTTGAGATGACTGAGATGACTGGCAGATGCACCACCTGTGCCGCCTACTGTGCCAACTTGCTGACGCTCCGCTCGTTATTGTGAGCGTCGCTCCTCCGCCCTCCGTTGTTGTTGGAGGGCGACTGCCTCCAACTGCCCAGTAGCGTCCTTCACGAGCCTCCTCCACAGAGGCCATCTTGACAATGCTGGAACCAGTCATCGGCAAGTCCACTCAGCTCCCTCACTCCTGTCCACCTCATTCCATCTCTTCTCTAGCCCGTGCCGCGACTGTTTAGACATGTGCATCCGGCCGAACAAAAGCTGTTTGAGATGTGGTGGCTGGGCATGCGGGCTATATGACCCAGCCAAAGCAGATTCGCCTGCCGGAGGAGCTCACCAATGGTACGGTGCCCAATCTTTCAAGGATTTGTGAACTCCTCACAAAACCCAGCGCAAACCCAGGATGGGTCGCAGGCAGGCAAGCCTGAAGGTTTCTAACCGGCGTAGATGTCCCGTGAGTGGAGTCAACATTTCATAACACCCGAAGCTTTGTGTGGATCAACAGACCAGGAAGCTTCTACAGCATTACGCAAGCAATGGCAAGCTAATGTCGCTCAACCGATTTGGAGACCTCTTCTGTCAAACTGGAGCCGGTCAGAAGCACACTGCCCTGGCACGAAAACGTCTCAAATCTCTCCACAACTGCCTCGCCAATGGGAGTTGAGGGGGTGGCGAGTTTGATGACACACAATCCCAGGCAAGCACTTAGTTTGGCGAGGCCCATGGTAAGGCCTCACCTTTGTAGCATGCTCCAGGTCAAGCAGCAGCGCTTCAAACTCTTATCCGAGTGAGCAAGAATCGCCATATCAGCATATAACGTGGTTGACCAATAGGGAGCCATCCTCAACCACACCGCATCGATCAGCCTCAGTTTGTATCTGTACAGATGGAAATTCCTCTGGTACAGCGATGGAAAGCTTCACAAACTACACGGTCGAAATAGATGTCAAATAATGTACATGCCAGAGGACATCCCTGTCGCACCCCAAGGTGAACAGGGAATGGCTCGGACTCCCGGCCAGGTAGCTTACACANCATCGTCATGAAGCACCTTAATGTTTGTGAGCAGAATCAGGAACTCCGAAAGCATTAAGAGACGGTATCATAGGCCTTGACCAGGTCAATAAAGCAGAGATGTAGGTCCTTTGGAATTCCCTACACTCTGCCGTAACAGACGTCAGAAAATATGGCGTCTGTGCAGGACTGCCCTGGCCTGAAACCACATTGAGGCTCCACAAGCCTCTCCTCAGCGTGCCTTGCAAGGCGATCTTGTAGACATTTCTGGCACACAACGGAGGAAAATTCCCCTCTGTTGTTCATCTGTGTAGTCCCCCTANACTAAAAGGGGGCCACCAGGGCATCCTTCCAATCCTGCAAAGCCTGCCGAGTGGCCACTGTAGTCATGTAAGGTAGTCTTCTCACAAACACCACCTTCAACAGTTCACTTGGGAGATCATCTCTGCCCGGCGTCCTGGTCTCAAGACCCTGGACCTCCTTCTGTACTTCAACAGACGTCACTTTGGCCAGTCACTCAACGGGGTTCCTTCTTCCAACATTTGAGGCACTGCCGTTTCAGCGGGTCATCCCCACCTGCCCATGACATATTCTGGGCCAAGAGAATCACTTCCCCAAGCTCTCAGAAATGCTCTGCAAATCTGCAAACATGGTTCCTGGGGTTGGAGATCGGATCACCTTTCTTGCCCTAAAGGATGGTGATAGGTGTGGTGCTGAAAGTTACTATTTTAATGGAAGAAGTGATTTGTGAGGATTCCATCACCTCAGAAACTTGCGACCACCACCCGTCACTGCAGCGCTACACAGCTCTCCGAACTTCCAAGCGAAGGCTGCAGTAAGCCTCCTCGTTCACCGCTGTGGGATGCTGTAGATGGCGAGTGGGCCAGTTGATTTTTTTCCCACAAGCTGTAACACCTTCGGCTGTCAGCCAGGGTCTTTGGGGAGGTTTGAACTGGGTACCTAAAGCAGCTATTGCAGCTGTACGTGCCAGTCAAAACCTCACGCATTTCCCCTCGGCATCAGGAGGCGGAGCGATGCAAACCCCAGCTGCAAGCGAAATTATCGTTTGCAACTTTAATCAGACGAGACCAGGCTACTGTGGATGTGAATGGGGTCCTTGATAGACACCCACCACGGAGATGAATAGCAGGTGATCTTAGAAATGAAGCGGTTACACGCACACCTGAAACGGCAAACTCACCAATACAATTACACACACACTGGTACTCCGATACCGACACTCAAGAGCTCCGCACAGAGCCAGCATGGAGGCAGTAGCATGGATGGAAGGGTGCTTTTCCACTGCCACATCCGAGCAGAGCCAGTTCATGGAGGCCTTGGCAGGGGTGATGTTTTCCAGTGGCTGCATTCGAGCCAAGGCAGTTCATGGGGTTCCTGGCACGGTACAGGTGGTGTTTTTTCACTGAACACCTCTGAACCGAGCCAGTTCATGGGACCCTGGCATGGTATAGGTGGGTGTTTTCCACTGAACACATCAGAACCGAGCCAGTTCATGGGACGCTGGCATGGNATGGGTGTGTTTTTCCACTGACATCAGAACTGAGCCAGTTCATGGAGCCCTGGCATATGGGTGGGGTTTTTCCACTGAACACATCAGAACCGAGCCAGTTCATGGGGACCCGGCATGGTACGGGTGGGGTTTTTCCACTGACATCAGAACCGAGCCAGTTCATGGGGACCCTGGCATGGTACGGGTGGGTTTTTCCACTGACATCAGAACCGAGCCAGTTCATGGGGCCCTGGCATATGGGTGGTGTTTTTCCACTGAACACATCAGAACTGAGCCAGTTCATGGGACCCTGACGTGGTATGGATGGGGTTTTTCCACTGACATCAGAACTGAGCCAGTTCATGGGGCCCTGGCATGGTATGGGTGGTGTTTTTCCACTGACATCAGAACCGAGCCAGTTCATGGGGACCCTGGCATGGTATGGATGGGTGTTTTTCCACTGAACACATCAGAACTGAGCCAGTTCATGGGGCCCTGGCATGGTATGGGTGGCGTTTTTCCACTGACATCTGAACCGAGCCAGTTCATGGGGGCCCTGGCATGGTACGGGTCGTGTTTTTCCACTGACATCCGAACCGAGCCAGTTCATCGGGACCTGGCACGGTACGCATGGTGTTTTTCCACAGGGGCTGTTTGCCGTGCCGAGCCGAGCTAGAACCGAACCGTGGCCGATTCTCTGCTACTGCTGCTGCACAAGACGACGTCTGGGTCTGGGTACAAAGGGTCGAGGGGGTCAAGCGGGGCCAGGGCCGAGAGCTAATGACGCCTTCGTTGGCGCGACTCCGCCTTGTGCAGTCGAAAAACAAACACTCGCCGGCTCCCATGAGCCGCGCTTGGCCCGACTCGGCTCCAATGCGGTTCGGCCGTGCAATGGGAAAGCGTTGAAAGAGGGCCAGTGGAGGGCGACTTGTGTAAGTGGTCGGTGCTGGGAGGAGCAGGGAGGGAGGGAGGAACGGAGGGAGACATTTTATGGAGGGAAAGCGACGCAGGGAGTAACACAAGGAGCGACGCAGTGATTGAGACGCAGAGTGGTTGTGCCACCAGCCAATGAGTTTAAGCGGGGTGGGCACTGTGCGTGTGTGCGTGTGCACGCATGTGTAGGTGTGCGTGTCCGCACATGGGTATGCGTGTGTATGTGCGTGTGCGTGTGTGTGCATGTGTGCGTGTACATGCATGTGTGCGTGTACATGCATGTGTGCATGTAGACGTGCGTGTCAATGCATGTGTGCGTGTCCATGCATGTGTGTACGTGTGTGCGTGTATGCACATGGGTATGCATGTGTGCGTGTCCATGCATGTGTGCGCGTGTGCGCCCATGTATGTGTGTACGTGTGTGTGTGTGCGTGTGCGCGTGTGTACGTGTCCATGCATGTGTGCATGTGTGCACGTGTGTGTACGTGTGTGTACGTGTGTGTGTGTGCGTACGTGTGTGCGTACGTGTGTGTGTGTGTACGCGCGCGCGTGAGACCGAGGCAATGGCTGAGAACGCCACTCTGCCACACTGTACAGCAAGCATACAAAATACAGCATCTGTAGCTAAACACCTTAACTTATCCAATATCACCATCATCACCACCACCACCACCATCATTCATCATCGCCACCACCACCACCACCGCCGCCGCCATCATCACCATTATACTGTTAACGTTTATTATTCTTGCTTGCCGCGGTGCCGGTGGTGGTGGCGGTTGATTACTAACCGTGACCCACCAGCCCCTACCCACCCAAACTTTTNATACTTCCACGGCAAAGAGTTCAGTCCCGTCTCCCACGGGTGTCGCTTGCGGTGGTGGCGGCGGCGGCGGCGGCGACCCGGGACGGATCGTCCGTCCGCCGACCAAAGTCCGTGCCAGCGGCAAACTCGCCGCCGCTAAAAACCGCTCGCCCGCCGCCGCTCGCCCCGGTGGACAACCCAGCAGGCGAGCGGGCCACCTCCACCTCCTCCACCACCACCTCCTCCTCGCCCGGATCAAGGTAGTGTGTAAAAAAAAAGAAACAATCAACAACAAAACAAGCCCCACCCACCCACCCCACCCCAATAGCAGAACGGCGGCGGTTGTTGCGGTCGTGGTTGTAGTCGTGATTGTAGTCGTGGTTGTAGTTGTGGTTGGTTGTTGTGGTTGGTTGCTCCAGTATCATCATCACCACCACCAATCAGCAGCCGGGGTGGGGGGGGGGGGCATGCCACAGCTGTTGCCGCCACCACCCCCCCACCACTCCCCCACCACCACCACCGCCCCGTTGACCCACATCCCGATCGGCGGAGGTTGTTGTGGTCGTGACCGTGATGACATCACCACCATCGCCAAACCAAGCCCGGCACCATCACCACCGTCGTCGTCACCACCAGCACCCCATCATCAATACCACCACCTAAAGCTGGCACGATCTTTACCGTCACCATCACCACCAACATCTGGCACAGCATCTCGAGGATGGGCAAAGCAGCCTCGCCAAAACCAAAACGGCGGTGACGGTCGTGGTGGTGGTGGTGGCGGTTACCACCATCTCGTCATCACCGTACCACCACCACCACCACCAGCAGCGCAAACAGCCGGTGGGGCGCAGACATTGTCAGTCAAGGTACAGCCCCTTCCCCACCCCTCCCGGGGAAAACCCACCCAGGATGCTTTGGTAGCGGTTGCGGTGATCGTTGGTAGCGACAGCATCATCATCAGCATCATCATCAGCATCATCATCATCATGAGCGGTGGTGGTGGTGGTAACGGCGTAGGCCCACGGCAATGCGGCCAGTGCCACGACCAACAGCAGCGGCGGTTGTTGTAGTCGTGGTTGTGGTTGTTGTTGTGGTTGTAGTTGTGGTTGTAGTTGTAGTTGTAGTCGCCGTTGTGGTTGCTACAGCATCACCACCAACAGCAGCCGTTGTTGTGGATGTAGTTGTGGTTGTGGTTGTTGTCGCTGTTGTGGTTGTTGTCGCCGTTGTAGTTGTGGTTGCTCCAGCATCGCCACCAACAGCAGCCGTTGTTGTGGATGTAGTTGTGGTTGTTGTGGCCGCCGTTGTGGTTGTGGTTGCTACAGCATCACCGCCATCACCACCATTGGCGCTGGCGGCCAGGACCACCAGCCACCACCACCGCCCCACCCCCACCGTGCCCCAACCCGCACCACGGCTCACAGTTCAACTTCGAGCCGCACCTCGGAGATCACCGCCGCGGCGTTCTTCACCGCCCCCCCCCCACGGCACATCGGCGCGGAGTCGGAGCCGGGCGCCTCCATTCGCCGCACCGCGGATACCGAATACGGCTCCTCGGTTACAGCCCAAAGTTGCCGCCGTCGTCACCGCCATCGTCACCACCGCCGGCGTATCCGGCGGCGGGCTGGGCTGGCGGTGGCGGTGGAGGAAGGTCGTGTTGGTTGCACGGCTGGCTGGGGTCAGGGGGTCGGGGGTTGGGGGTTGGGGTACGGCCAAGATTGGGGGTCTTCCAGACAGCCAGACGGGGGGGGGGGTGACAGCTGCGGCTGCTCTCTCTGGGTGGCGGCGGTGATGACGGGGGGGGGCGAGGGGGGGGNCAAGTGGGGGCGAGTGGGGGCGAGTGGGGGGGCGAGTGGGCGCGTCACAAGAGCTCGTATTGGCGCAGGTGCATGCGCTGGATGATGTCGCGGCAGTCGTTGAAGACGCGACGGATGTTCTCCGTGTCGACGGCGCACGTGAAGTGGGGGTAGCAGTAGTGGCGGCCGTCACCACTCGCCGTGCTGATTCTCTGCGCGTGGGGGGGAGACGCGCGGTGAAGGAAAGGGACTGGCAGAGAGAGAAACTCGCTCGCGTAGAAAGTCACAGAGAGATTCCCTCACTCACTCAGAGGCTCACAGACATTGATCAGTCCTCCCATTGTGCTCGCACCCTCGTGCTCGCACGCTCACACACACGCACACTCACGCTCACACACACGCACCCTCACGCACACTCACGCACACGCACACTCACGCTCACTCACGCTCACTCACACACACACACTCACCCTCACGCACACTCACGCTCACTCACGCTCACTCACACACACACACTCACCCGCTCGCACCCTCACTCACGCCATGCACCCCACGCTCACTCACGCTCACTCACGCACACCACGCTCACTCACACTCACGCTCACTCACGCACACTCACGCTCACTCACGCACACTCACGCTCACTCACACACACTCACCCTCACGCACACTCACGCTCACTCACGCACACTCACGCTCACTCACACACACGCACACTCACTCACACTCACGCTCACTCACGCACACTCACGCTCACTCACACACACTCACCCTCACGCACCCCCACGCTCACTCACACACACTCACGCTCACTCACACACACTCACCCTCACGCACTCAGCTCACTCACGCACACTCATCACTCCACACACTCTCCTCGCACACTCACGCTCACACGCTCACTCACACACACACACACTCACCTCACGCACACTCACGCTCACTCACACACACTCACCCTCACTCACACGCACTCACGCCCCCCCACGCTACCCCACGCTCCCCACCCCCTCGCTCCCCCACGCTCACTCACGCCCCCCACGCTCCCCCACGCCCCCCCACGCTCACTCACGCCCCCCCACGCTCCCCAACGCTCCCCCACGCCCCCCCCGCTCACCAGGAACTCGTCGCGGATGAAATACTTGGCACGAGTGACCCTGGGGTCTTCTCCTGGCTCGGGGATCGCTGAGCAAGAGGGCGGAGGGAGACAGCCGCAGAGGGAGAGGGGGGGAGGGGGGAGAGGGAGGGAGGAGGGAGGGAGGGGGAGGGAGGGGGGGTAGAGGGGGGGAGGGAGGGAGGGGAGGGGGGGAGGGAGGGGGAGGAGGGGGGGGAGAGGAAGGGAGAGGGGGGGAGGGAGGGAGAGAGAGGGAGGGGGGAGAGGGAGGGGGNGAGGGAGGGAGGGGGGAGGAGGGGAGGGAAGGGNAGGAGGGGGGAGAGGGGGGAGGGAGAGGGAGGAGGGAGGGAGGGGGAGGGAGGGGAGGGAGGGGGAGGGGGGAGAGGGGATGGAGGGAGGGGGGAGGGAGGAGGGAGGGGAGGGAGGGAGGGGGAGGGAGGGAGGGAGGGAGGGAGAGGGAGGGGAGGGAGGGGNAGGGAGAGGGAGGGAGGGGGAGAGGGAGGGGGGGAGGGAGAGGGAGGGAGGGGGGAGAGAGGGAAAGAGGTCAGCGACATCAACATGGCGGTGCTGCATTGGAACCTCATTTGCCAGTAACAAATATGATAATTGTTTTTTACCCTTCTATCTGGCAACAAAACTGACATTTTTTTTACAAGGAGTCATGTTTGCATAGACCACAATACCTGCGGTCATAATGCAAACAAAAAACACAACTCTGATAATGTATGCACCTGCTATGCACATACATCATCAGAGTTGTGTTTTTTGTTTGCATTACGACCGCAGGTATTGTGGTCTATGCAAACATGACTCCTTGTAAAAAAGGTGTTAGTTTTGTTGCCAGATAGAAGGGTAAAAACCAATTATCATGGCGGTGCTGGTGGCGGTGCGGTGGTGACGGTGCTGTGGTGTGACGGTGCTGGTGGTGGTGACGGTGCTGGTGCAGGTGGTGGCGGTGCTGGTGGTGCTGGTGGTGGAGACGGTGCTGGTGGTGCTGGTGGTGGTGGAGACGGTGCTGGTGGTGGTGACGGTGCTGGTGGTGGTGACGGTGCTGGTGGTGGTGACGGTGCTGGTGCTGGTGGTGGTGACGGTGCTGGTGGTGACGGTGCTGGTGGTGGTGACGGTGGTGCTGGTGGTGGTGACGGTGCTGGTGGTGACGGTGACGGTGCTGGTGGTGACGGTGCTGGTGGTGACGGTGACGGTGCTCGCGACGGCGTTGGCGCCGCTGCCGAGGTTTGCCGTGTTGCGGCGCGCGCCCCACCATCGTCGGGCGTGGTGTAGCGCGCAAACTCGGGGAAGTAATCCTCGATCTTGGACTTGCCGGCGAGCACCTTCTCGGCGAGCAGGTCCTGCTTGTTGAGGAAGAGGATCACGGAGATTGTGCGCAGCCACCTGCAGCACAGCGCCGTCAACACCGGGGCCAACCACAACCACCACCACCACCGGACAACAACAACAAGCACAGCGCCGTCAACACCGGGGCCAACCACAACCGCNACCACCACCGGACAACAACAACAACAACAAGCACAGCGCCGTCAACACCGGGGGCAACCACAACCACCACCACCGGATAACAACAACAACAACAAGCGTAGTGCTGTCACCATCGGGGAACAACAACAACAGTAACCACAACAACAACCACAACCGAAACAGTAACCACAACAACAACAACCACCAGGCAACAACAACCACCACCACCGGGTAACAACAACAACGAGCGTAGTGCCGTCACCATCGGGAACAACCGAAACAGTAACCACAACAACAACAACCACCAGGCAACAACAACCACTACCAGGTAACAACAACAACAACGAGTGTGCCATCACCACCGGTGAACATGCACAACAAATACTACAACCACAACAACAACCACCACCACCACCACCAAGCACAGCGCTGGCACCACCGGGGAAAAACAACAACCACAACAACAACAACCGCACCCGGGCAACAACGACAACAACAGCAACCACGCAACAACTGCAACCATCACCGGAAAAAAACAGAGCCACAACAAACCACCACCGGACAACCACCACAACCACCACCACCGGGCACCAACAACAACAACCACCACCAACGGGCCACAACAACCACAACCGCTGACGCCTGCTGCTGCTGCTGTATATTTGGAGTTTGCGTGTCTCTCTCTCTCTTCATCATCACGGTGGCTGGGAGATGTTGACTACCTAGCCTGGTATACAGGAGGTCGTGGGTTCGATCTCTCTCTCATCATCATCATCACGGTGGCTGGGAGATGTTACTACCTCGCCTGGTATGCAGGAGGTCGTGGGTTCGAACCAACCCCAACGCCTGCTGCTGTATATTTGGAGTTTGCGTGTCTCTCTCTCTATCATCATCACGGTGGCTGGGAGATGTTGACTACCTCGCCTGGTACGCTGGAGGTCGTGGGTTCGATCTTTCTCTCATCATCATCACGGTGGCTGGGAGATGTTGACTACCTCGCCTGGTACACAGGAGGTCGTGGGTTCGATTTCTCTCATCATCATCNCGGTGGCTGGGAGATGTTGACTACCTCGCCTGGTATACAGGAGGTCGTGGGTTCGATCTCTCTCTCTTCATCACGGTGGCTGGGAGATGTTGACTACCTCGCCTGGTATACAGGAGGTCGTGGGTTCGATCTCTCTCATCATCATCACGGTGGCTGGGAGATGTTGACTACCTAGCCTGGTACACAGGAGGTCGTGGCTTCGATCCCAACCCTGACGCCTGCTGCTGCTGCTGCTGTATATTTGGAGTTGGTGTCTCTCTCCCCGTGGTGGTCGCGTGGGTTTTTCTCCGTTTTCTCCCCTCCACATTCAGAATCAACGCCACACATTTATTGAGCAGTTGTGGCCGCGGCTAAACATTTACACTTGACGATGATGATGATGATGACGATGAGTTACTTCATTGAGCTATCATTTGTATCGGCCAGGTCGGCCTTACCCGGTTAAAAAATAGTTTAAATACTCTTCGGTTCTTTCGGTAAAGTCACCGAGGTATAAAATAAAAAACAAATGAAATCACGACATTTCGGGCCAGTCTATGGGTCTCTGTGTGAGTCTATGGTCTCTGTGTGAGTCTATGGGTCTCTGTGTGAGTCTGTGGGTCTCTGTGTGAGTCTATGGGTCTCTGTGTGAGTCTATGGGTCTCTGTGTGAGTCTATGGGTCTCTGTGTGAGTCTATGGGTCTCTGTGTGAGTCTATGGGTCTCTGTGTGAGTCTATGGGTCTCTGTGTGACGAGTCTATGGGTATCTGTGCGACGAGTCTATGGGTCTCTGTGCGAGTCTATGGGTCTCTGTGCGAGTCTGTGGGTCTCTGTGTGAGTCTACGGGTCTCTGTGCGAGTCTGGGTCTCTGTGTGAGTATGGTCTCTGTGTGAGTCTACGGGTCTGTGTGATGAATCTATGGGTCTCTGTGCAGATCTATGGGTCTGCGTGTGACGAGTCTACGGGTCTCTGTGTGAGTCTATGTGTCTCTGTGTGAGTCTATGGGTCTCTGTGTGACGAGTCTATGTATGCATACAACATTTCTGTCGCACCCTACGTAACCAGCCGGGTCAATCTGCGGTGCCATCCCCCCCCTCCACCCCCCACCCCTCCCTGCCCCCACCCCTCCCTGCCCCTCCCTGCCCCCNACCCCCTCCCTGCCCCCACCCCTCCCTGCCCCCCACCCCTCCCCCACCAGCGGGCGGCCAAGTTACCGGTTGTTCCAGATGCTCTTGAACAGGTTGATGGCTTCCTTGAGGCGGTTTGTGGAGTTGTCTTCGCGCAGCACCATGTTGTAGCTGCTGCACGCCACCACGAAGATGATGGCCGTCACGTCTGGTGTGGCGGCAACAACAACAACAAATATCATCTGCTTGGTTCTTTCGGTAAAGTCACGTAGAAGGGAAATAATAAAATAATAAAATAAAACATCGTAAAATACAATTCTCACGACGTTTCGGCCACAACGCAAGCAGCCGTCCTCAGGTGATGAACAGCGTCTGAGGATGGCTGCTTGCGTTGTGGCCGAAACGTCGTGAGAATTGTATTATATGTTTAATTTTTATTATTTAATTATTTTTATTATTATTTTTTATTATTATTTTAATAAAATAATAAATATTAAACATAATACTATTTTTTAATGTTTAATTTTTATTATTTATTAATTTTTTTATTATGTTTTATTTTTATTATTTTATAAAAATATGTTTTATTTTTATTATTTTATTAAAATAATATAAATAAAACATAATAAAATAATTCTCACGACGTTTCGGCCACAACGCAAGCAGCCGTCCTCAGGTGAAGAACAGCGTCTGTCGGGGAGACAGCGTCTGAGTTCAGACGCTGTCTTCCCTACGTGACTTTACCGAAAGAACCAAGAAGATGAATCCCTGCAGTCACGAAAGCTTTACATCGAAACAAATACTACTAAAGCCCCCGCCCCCCTTCGTGTTTCATTTAAAAGACTGCTGGGGCAAGTGATGGCGTGTGAGGTGGGGTGGTGTGGCCGGCACCACGCACCCCGCGTGGCTACGATTACTACGCACCGGGGTATGCATTTGAGGCTGAGTCGACCTAGGGAGGCCCAGGACCGGTTCAGATAATCGTCACCGCTGTTTGGTTGGCCGAGCGGGAATCAATCACTCGGGGTTGCCGATTCATAGCGCAGTAACCGCTCAACTACTGCTGTACACACACTTGTACCAGAGGTCGCAACCGGGTACCCGATACCCGGGTACGGGTAGCCGGGTAGGTACGGGTAGGCCGTGAGTCACTGGTGAGTCACCGTTTGTCACTCATTTCCCAACGTCTTGTCTCTTCTCACAATTCAAGTTCCTAGAATCAACCACCCGCGCCTGCAACGTGGCTTCATCCCAGAGGTCGCAATCGGGTACCCGATACCCGTACCCTACCTGTACCCAGCCGGGTACGAGTAGGGTACGGGTACGGCCGGGTACGGGTAGGGTAGGCCGGTACGGGTACCCGTTTGCGACCCTGGTGCGGCCGAGTACGGGTAAGGAATCAAACCCGTTTGCGACCTCTGACATGTACACAGACGCACACATACAAAGGTCCCCCGTGTAGCCCTAACAGACTGTTGAGGCAAGTGCTGTCAAGAGAGGACCTGTGAAGGCCGGCACGGCACAACGAGAGGGTGGGAGGTCAGGACCACGCCTGGCTGCCTGGCTTTGTCTCCCCTCGTGGTGATGCTGACACATTGCACCAGGTACTTGTTGGAGCCCCCAGGACCAGTTTAAATCAGCGTAACCGTGTTGGCCTTGAGCAGGGATCCAACTCGGGTGACAGCCGGGATTGCAGCGCGGCACGAGCCACTGCGCCATCGCTCCCACTGAAACACACAGCCCCTCACCCACCCACCCCCTCACCCATCCACCAACACACCCATCCACCCACCCAATCACTCACCCATCCACCCATCCACCAACCAATCACTCACCCAATCAGTCACCCACCCATCACCCACCAGCCCACCCACACCCAATCAGTCAGTCACCCACCCACACACCCAATCAGTCACCCACTCACCCACCCAATCAGTCACCCACCCCTCACCCACCCATCAGTCAGTCACCCACCCACCCCCTCACCCACCCACCAACACACCCATCCACCCACCCAATCACTCACCCATCCACCCATCCACCAACCCAATCACTCACCCATCCACCCACCCCATCACCCACCAGCCCACCCACACCCAATCAGTCTCACCCACTCACCCAATCAGTCAGTCACCCACCCACCCCCTCACCCATCCACACCCAATCAGTCACTCACCCACACACCCCCTCACCCACCAGCCCACCCACACCCAATCAGTCAGTCACCCACTCACCCACCCAATCAGTCACCCATCACCCACCCAATCACANTCACCCACACACCCACCCAACACCCACAGTCACTCACCCACACACCCCCTCACCCACCAGCCCACCACCCAATCACTCACCCACTCACCACCCAATCAGTCACCCACTCACCCACCCAATCAGTTCACCCACACACCCCTCACCCACCAGCCCACCCACACCCAATCACANTCACCCACTCACACCCAATCAGTCACCCACTCACCCACCCAATCAGTCAGTCACCCACCCCTCACCCACACCCAATCAGTCACTCACCCATCCACCCACCCACCCACCCAATCAATCACTCACCACCCACACAAACAGCACCCATCCACCCTCTCACCTCCACCCCACACCCCCTACCACCCACCCAATCACTCACTCACCCCCACCCACCCAATAAGTCATCCATCCACACCCTCACCCACCCACCCACACACCCAATCAGTCACCCACACACCCATCAGTCACCCATCCACCCAATCACCACCCATCCACCCACCCACCAATCACTCACCCATCCACCCACCCATCACTCACCCATCCATCCACCCAATCACTCACCCATCCACCCACCCAATCACTCACCCACCACACCCAATCAGTCATCCACTCACCCACCCAATCACTCACCATCCACCCAATCATTCACCCATCCACCCTCACCAATCACTCACCACCCACACACCCAACCAGTCACCCCCTCACCCATCCACCCTCACTCACCCACACACCCCTCACCCATCCACCCACCCACACACCCAACCAGGCACCCACCCAACCAGGCACCCACCCACCCAATCACTTTCGACTCACCGTTAAAGCACTGGATCACTTTCTCCTCTCGTCGCGCTGACCCCGACATCGAACATGCTGCACCACACGGGGGGGGGGTGAGACCGGTGAGCTCACCACGCGCTCACCACACGCTCACCACGCGCTCACCACGCGCTCACTCATGACACGCGCTCACCACGCCNTCACCACGCCCTCACCACGCGCTCACTCAGCGAGCACATACAACGTTGTTGATGATCCTGCCGATGATGCTGCTGCTGACGATGATGATGACAATGATGATGATGACAATGATGACGGTGATGACGATGATCATGCAGCAATGATAATGATGGCGATGATGACGATGATGGCGATGACGATGATGACGATGACGATTATGGTGATGCTACTGATGACGATGATGATGACGATGACGATGATGACGATGGCGATGATGATGACGATGATGACGATGACGATGATGACGANTATGGTGATGCTACTGATGATGATGACAATGATGACGATGATGACGATGATGACGATAATGACGATGATGATTATGGTAATACTACTGATGACGATGATGATGACGATGATGACGATGATGATTATGGTGATGCTACTGATGACGATGATGATGACGACAATGATGACGATGATGACGATGATGACGATGATGATTATGGTGATGCTACTGATGACGATGATGATGACGATGACGGCGACGACGATGACGACAACGACGCCGACAATGAGGATGCTGCTGCTGCTGCTGATGATGCTGCTGCTGATGATGATGCTGCTGAGAACTGATGCTGCTGCTGCTGCTGATGCCATNATGATGCTGCTGCTGCTGATGATGCTGCTGCATTGTCTACCGTGCTGCACTCACTGGAAGTTCACTTTGTCCACCTGGAATCTCGTCTCAAAGATCCCCGAGGTGAGAACTCGGCACCGCAGGAGGTCCTGGCAGCCACAGACGCCACTGTTACCATGGTTACCGGCTGATCACACCATCATCATCATCATGATCTTCATCAACGCCATCATCATCAGCACCACTCACTCAGCAGAACAGGGGAGATCACACAAACTCCACTCACTCACTNTAGAACAGGGGGAGATCACACAAACTCCACTCACTCTGTAGAACAGGGGAGATCACACAAACTCCACTCACTCACTCTGTAGAACAGGGGGAGACACAAACTCCACTCACTCACTGTAGAACAGGGGAGATCACACAAACTCCACTCACTCACTGTAGAACAGGGGAGATACACAAACTCCACTCACTCACTGTAGAACAGGGGGAGATCACACAAACTCCACTCACTCTCTGTAGAACAGGGGAGATCATACAAACTCCACTCACTCTCTGTAGAACAGGGGAGATCACACAAACGCCACTCACTCACTCTGTAGAACAGGGGGAGATCACACAAACTCCACTCACTCTGTAGAACAGGGGGAGATCACACAAACTCCACTCACTCACTCTGTAGAACAGGGGAGATCATACAAACTCCACTCACTCTGCAGAACAGGGGAGATCACACAAACTCCACTCACTCTAGAACAGGGGAGATCATACAAACTCCACTCACTCTGTAGAACAGGAGATCACACAAACTCCACTCACTCACTCTGTAGAACAGGGGAGATCACACAAACTCCACTCACTCTGTAGAACAGGGGAGATCACACAAACTCCACTTACTCTGTAGAACAGGGGAGATCACACAAACTCCACTCACTCTGTAGAACAGGGGAGATCACACAAACTCCACTCACTCACTCTGTAGAACAGGGGAGATCACACAAACTCCACTCACTCTGTAGAACAGGGGGAGATCACACAAACTCCACTCACTCTGTAGAACAGGGGAGATCACACAAACTCCACTCACTCACTCTGTAGAAAGGGGGAGATCACACAAACGCCACTCACTCTGCAGAACAGGGGGAGATCACACAAACTCCACTCACTCACTCTGTAGAACAGGGGAGATCACACAAACTCCACTCACTGTAGAACAGAGGGAGATCACACAAACTCCACTCACTCACTCTGTAGAACAGGGGAGATCATACAAACTCCACTCACTCTGTAGAACAGGGGAGATCACACAAACTCCACTCACTCACTCTGTAGAACAGGGGGAGATCATACAAACTCCACTCACTCACTCACTCTGCAGAACAGGGGAGATCACACAAACTCCACTCACACTGTAGAACAGGGGAGATCACACAAACTCTACTCACTCTGTAGAACAGGGGAGATCATACAAACTCCACTCACACTCAGCAGAACAGGGGGAGATCACACAAACTCCACTCACTCACTCAGCAGAACAGGGGAGATCACACAAACTCCACTCACTCACTCTGTAGAACAGGGGNAGATCATACAAACTCCACTCACTCACTCTGTAGAACAGGGGAGATCACACAAACTCCACTCACTCACTCTGTAGAACAGGGGGATCACACAAACTCCACTCACTCACTCTGTAGAACAGGGGAATCACACAAACTCCACTCACTCTGTAGAAGAGGGGAGATCACACAAACTCCACTCACTCACTCTGTAGAACAGGGGAGATCATACAAACTCCACTCACTCACTCTGTAGAACAGGGGAGATCACACAAACTCCACTCACTCTGTAGAACAGGGGAGATCACACAAACTCCACTCACTCACTCTGTAGAAAAGGGGGAGATCACACAAACGCCACTCACTCACTAGAACAGGGGNAGATCACACAAACTCCACTCACTCACTCACTAGAACAGGGGAGATCACACAAACTCCACTCACTCACTCTGTAGAACAGTGGGAGATCACACAAACTCCACTCACTCTGTAGAACAGGGGGAGATCACAAACTCCACTCACTCACTCTGTAGAACAGGGGGTGATCACACAAACCCTCACGAATCGAACCACGAGCACCCCACGTGTTTTTCTTTGTGTTGATGCGGAGCGGTGGGTGGTGTTGGGCTGGGCGGTGGAACAGCTGACCTGGTCTGTCGGGGTGTAGTCCGACTGCTTCACAATGTCAATTCTGTCGAGGAAACTGACACACGCACGACACGCGCACACACGCATGACACGCACGCAGCGTCAACAAGCCCATCCCCGACACACCGGCCCAGCAAGCGAGCCTCGCGACACCGTTGCACAAGACGGATCGACAAATCCTCAACTATTAACTAAACTATTCATCATCACAAAGGACGGCTCGACAAAGCGGCTTGCCATCACGTGGACATTCAAAGCAGCCACACACACGCCACGTCGATTGTCAATGTGGAGCGAAATAACCGGATATAGAGCAGCAGGCGCCAGGGTCGGGATCGAACCCACGACCTCCTGTAGACCAGGCGAGGTAGTTAACATCTCCTAGCCACCGTGGTGATGATGATGATGAGAGAGAGAGACACGCAAACTCAGGGTCGGTATTGAACCCACGACCTCCTGTATACCAGGCGAGGTAGTCAACATCTCCTAGCCACCGTGATGATGATGATGAGAGAGAGAGACACGCAAACTCCAAATATACAGCAGCAGCAGGCGCCAGGGTCGGGATCGAACCCACGACCTCCTGCATGGCCAGACGAGGTAGCTCACATCTGGCGAACGCGTCGCCCCGATATACATTCCATGCGCCACGGCGGTGGTAGTGGTGGTGGTAGTGGTAGCGACGGTGGTAGTAGGTGTGGTAGCAGTGGTGGTGGTAGTGGCAGTGGTAGCGTCGGTGGTGGTGGTAGCGGTGGAGGCGCTGGTGGTAGTGGTAGCGTGGTGGTGGCAGTAGCAGTGGTAGTGTCGGTGGTGGTAGTGGTGGTAGCAGTGGTGGTGGTAATGGCCGTGGTAGCGACGGTGGTAGTGGTGGTGGTAGTGGCAGCGTCGGTGGTGGTGGTAGTGGCGGTTGTGGTAGTGGCAGTGGTAGCGACGGTGGTAGCGGTGGTGGCGCTGGTGGTAGTGGTAGCAGTGGTGGTGGTAGTGGCAGTGGTAGCGTCGGTGGTGGTGGTGGTGGTAGCGGTGGTGGTAGTGGTAGCAGTGGTGGTGGTAGCGGTGGTAGTGGCANTGATAGCGGTGGTGGTGGTGGCGTTGGAGGCGCTGGTGATAGTTGTAGCGGTGATGGCTACTCTGCATGTGGCCCCCTGTGACCGCGCAGCACTGCACTGTGGAAGACAGCGACGGCGGCGGCGGCAGCAGCAGCAGTAACAGCAGCAGCAGTAACAGCAGCAGCGTAACAGCAGCAGCAGCAGTAGCAGCAGCAGCAGTAGCAGCAGCAGTAACAGCAGCAGTAACAGCAGCAGCAGTAACAGCAGCAGTANCAGCAGCAGTAACAGCAGCAGTAACAGCAGCAGCAGTAACAGCAGCAGTAGCAGCAGCAGCAGTAACAGCAGCAGCAGTAACAGTAGCAGCAGCAGCAGCAGTAGTAACAGCAGCAGCAGTAACAGCAGCAGTAGCAGCAGCAGTAAAGCAGCAGTAGTAACAGCAGCAGTAACAGCAGCAGCAGTAGCAGCAACAGCAGTAGTAACAGCAGCAGCAGTAGTAGTAACAGCAGTGGCGGCAGTAACAGCAGCAGCAGTAACAGCAGCAGCAACAGTAACAGCAGCAGCAGTAACTGCAGCAGCGAGGGTTGCTGGTGGGTCACACCAGACGTTGCCCCACTCCCTGCGAGCCCCGTGTGTGTGAGCGTCGAGGAGGAGCTCCACATCTCCGTGCGATACACCAACCCTCGCCGCTGCCTCCGCATCCGTGCCGGACGGGCGCAACCCACGTGCAGAGTAGCCACCACTCGCTGTTAGCGAGTAGCACCTACGAAGGCCGGCACGGTGGCACACGAGGGGTGGGTGGCCAGCACCACGCCCGGCCGCCTTTGTCTCCCAGTGTCGATGTTTACTACGCACCGCACCGGGAAACTAATTTGAGGCTGGGTCCACCTAGGGGAGGGCCGATTCGGATGAGCGTCACGGCGTGGTGGCCGTGAGCGGGGATCGAACTCGAGTCGCCGGGTTCGTAGCGTGCTTATTGCTGACCACTACACAATGATTCACGCACGCACACTCACACTCGCATACACTCACACAATAAAAAGACAAAGATCCCCCGTGTAGCCTGTAACAGACTGTAGGGGCAAGTGCGTTAGCGAGCACCTACGAAGGCCGGCACGGTGGCACACGAGGGGGTGGGTGATCAACACCACGCCCGACCGCCTTTGTCTCCCACAGCGGCGAGGTTTACTACACCGCACCAGGTACTCATTTGAGGCTGAGTCGACTTAGGGGAGGCCCAGGACCGATTCAGATGATCGTCACCGGCGGCGCTGACCGTGACGACGCCACCACTACGCACTGGGTGGGTCGTGGCCAAGGCGAGGGGTGAGCGGGGGTGAGCAGGGGGTGAGCAGGGGGTGAGCGGGTGATGAGGGTGATGGGTGAGCGTTGACGAGAGGTGGTGAGGGTGGTGGTGGTGGTGATGACCGGGGATGGTGGGGGGGGTGAGGATGGTGAGGGGGGGCGGCTGATGTGCCACGTCCCTGATTGCTCAGTCACACCAAGCTGCTGCTGCTACCTCCACTCAGCCGTTTGCGCGAGTGAGTGAGAGCGAGTGTGCGTGAGTGAGTGTGAGTGAGTGAGAGCGAGTGTGCGTGAGTGAGCGAGTGTGTGCGTGAGTGTGTGCGAGTGAGTGAGTGAGAGCGAGTGTGCGTGAGTGTGTGTGAGTGAGAGCGAGTGTGCGTGAGTGAGCGAGTGTGTGCGTGAGTGAGAGCGAGTGTGCGTGAGTGAGCGAGTGTGTGCGTGAGTGTGTGTGAGTGAGAGCGAGTGTGCGTGAGTGAGCGAGTGTGTGCGTGAGTGTGTGTGAGTGAGTGAGAGCGAGTGTGCGTGAGTGAGCGAGTGTGTGCGTGAGTGTGTGTGAGTGAGAGCGAGTGTGCGTGAGTGTGTGTGAGTGTGTGTGTGAGTGAGTGAGAGCGAGTGTGCGTGAGTGAGCGAGTGTGTGCGTGAGTGTGTGTGAGTGAGAGCGAGTGTGCGTGAGTGAGCGAGTGTGTGCGTGAGTGTGTGTGTGTGAGTGAGAGCGAGTGAGCGAGTGTGTGCGTGAGTGTGTGTGAGTGAGTGAGAGCGAGTGTGCGTGAGTGAGCGAGTGTGTGCGTGAGTGAGAGCGAGTGTGCGTGAGTGAGCGAGTGTGTGCGTGAGTGTGTGTGAGTGTGTGTGTGAGTGAGTGAGAGCGAGTGTGCGTGAGTGAGCGAGTGTGTGCGTGAGTGTGTGTGAGTGAGAGCGAGTGTGCGTGAGTGAGCGAGTGTGTGCGTGAGTGTGTGTGAGTGAGTGAGAGCGAGTGTGCGCGAGTGAGTGTGTGTGTGAGTGAGTGAGAGCGAGTGTGCGTGAGTGTGTGTGAGTGAGAGCGAGTGTGCGTGAGTGAGCGAGTGTGTGTGTGAGTGAGAGCGAGTGTGCGTGAGTGTGTGTGAGTGAGAGCGAGTGTGCGTGAGTGAGCGAGTGTGTGCGTGAGTGTGTGTGAGTGAGTGTGTGTGTGAGTGAGTGAGAGCGAGTGTGCGTGAGTGTGTGTGTGTGTGAGAGCGAGTGTACGTGAGTGTGTGTGAGTGAGTGAGAGCGAGTGTGTGTGAGTGAGAGCGAGTGTGCGTGAGTGAGCGAGTGTGTGTGTGTGTGAGTGAGTGAGAGCGAGTGTGCGTGAGTGTGTGTGAGTGAGTGAGAGCGAGTGTGCGTGAGTGTGTGTGAGTGAGAGCGAGTGTGCGTGAGTGAGCGAGTGTGTGCGTGAGTGTGTGTGAGTGAGTGTGTGTGTGAGTGAGTGTGTGTGTGAGTGAGTGAGTGAGAGCGAGTGTGCGTGAGTGTGTGTGTGAGTGAGAGCGAGTGTGCGTGAGTGTGTGTGTGAGTGTGTGTGTGAGTGAGTGAGAGCGAGTGTGCGTGAGTGTGTGTGAGTGAGTGAGTGTGTGAGTGAGTGAGAGCGAGTGTGCGTGAGTGAGCGAGTGTGTGCGTTGGAAACATTTAGGCTGCCCTGCCTACGATCCATCCTGGGTTCAACCAGGCTGGATTGTGTGAGGAGCTCACAAGTCCTTGAAAGATCTGGGCAAAGTCACATCGGTGAGCTCCTCCGGCAGGCAAGGCTGCGTTGGCTGGGTCATGTAGCCCGCATGCCCAGCCACCGCATGCCGAAACAGCTTTTGTTCGGCCGGATCGAGGGGGCTAAACGGGCGCGGCACGGGCTAGAGAAGAGATGGAGTGATGTGGTACAGGAGGACGTGGAGCTGAGTGGACTCACAAGTCCTTGAAAGATCTGGGCAAAGTCACATCGGTGAGCTCCTCCGACAGGCAAGGCTGCGTTGGCTGGGTCATGTAGCCCGCATGCCCAGCCACCGCATGCCGAAACAGCTTTTGTTCGGCCGGATCGAGGGGGCTAAACGGGCGCGGCACGGGCTAGAGAAGAGATGGAGTGATGTGGTATAGGAGGACGTGGAGCTGAGTGGACTTGCCGATGACCGGTACCAGCGGTGTCAAGATCGGCCTCAGTGGAGGAGGCTCTTGAAGGACGCTACTGGGCAGTTGGAGGCAGTCGCCCTCCAACAACAACGGAGGGCGGAGGAGCGACGCTCACAACAACGAGCGGAGCGCCGGGTGGCTAAAGCACAGCAAGTTGGCACAGTAGGGGGCGCAGGTGGTGCATCAGCCAGTCATCTCGGTCATCTCGGTCAGTCGACCCGTGGCACCTGCTGGGTCTGCCCCGTGACCTCCAGCCAGCGGGCGTTCGACGCTTCACGTGGCCTCAAGGTGCACATGGCCTGGCACAAGTGTCGTGGTGACGTCACCGCCACTTAGTGGCGAATGGCGGTTGTTGTTGAGTGTGAGTGTGAGCGAGTGAGCGTGTGTGTGCAAGTCCGAGTGTGTGCGAGTGTAAGTGAGTGCGTGTGTGTGTAAGTCTGAGTGTGTGCGTGAGTGGAGGGCCACTCACTACTGTGCACAGTCGATGAGCTGGTACTCGTTGGAGCGCTCGTAGCAAGCACGCACCCCCTCGTCCTGCCACAGCGCCTTGGCATGCTGGTAGAACTCCTGCTCCACACGCACACACGCACACACGCACACACACGCACGCACACACACGCACGCACACACGCGCACACGCACGCACACACACACCACACGCACACACACACACGCACGCACACACACACGCACACACACACGCGGGAGAGAGGGAGGGAGGGAGAGAGAATAGGGAGTGGTGGTGCAGCAGTTAGCGCGCTGCCTACGAACCCGGCGACCAGAGTTTGATTCCCGTTCATCCACAACCAACACCGGTGACGATTATCTGAACCGGTCATCGTTCTCCCTAAGATGTTCATGTTTTTGTTTTTTGTTTGTTGCGGTTGCACCCGATTCAAGAGCCGAATGGCTCACAGGGCTATACACCTAATACTTGAACGTGACTCAGCCTCAGACGAGTAGCCGGTGCGGTGCGTAGTAAACATCGCCACTGGGGAGACAAAGGCGGCCGGGCGTGGTGCTGGCCACCCACCCCCTCGTGTGCCGTGCCGGCCTTCATAGGTGCTCGCTAACAGCACTTGTCCCAACAGTCTGTGCAGGCTATACTGGGGCGGGATCTTTGTCTTTTTACACGCGTGCGATTGTGCGCAAGCGTGCGTGTGAGTGTGTGTGTGCGAGCGTGTGCGAGCGTGTGCGAGCGTGTGCGAGCGTGTGCGAGCGTGTGCGAGCGTGTACGAGCGTGTACGAGCGTGTGCGAGCGTGTGCGAGCGTGTACGAGCGTGTGCGAGCGTGTGCCAGCGTGTATGCCAGCGTGTACATGTGTGTGCGAGCGTGTGCGAGCGCGTGCGAGCGACAGTGCCAGCGTGTACATGCCCATGACCCGCGTGAGTCCGTACCACTGGGAAGTCGAAGTCGGGCTGCACCGCCACGCTCTGGACGTACTCGACGCGCAGGTGGTTGCCCGGATTGGCGAGAGGCACGGGCGGGGTCAGGGTGCACATGGCTCCCGTGATGGCCTGCACGCACACACACACACAAAGGCACCCGCCCCCCGCCATGTCGCCTTCAACAAGGTTTTACACCATTGGAACCTCATTTGCCAGTAAAAAATATGATAATTGGTTTTTACCCTTTAATCTGGCAACAAAACTGACACCTTTTCTACGAGGAGTCATGTTTGCATTGACCACAATGCAAACAAAAACACAACTCTGATAATGTGTGTGCACTGTCCTTGAAGTTGATTGGTCCACACCCGAGACAGCTTTCCTTAGAACCTAGTCTCACATGGGTTGGACCAGATGACGCCAAAAGGCGCACAACTCAAAGACAATGCACCATCAGAGTAGGAGAGCTCGGGATAAGCATTTCCACCATTGGAACCTCATTTGCCAGTAAAATATGATAATTGTTTTTTTTACCCTTCTATCTGGCAACAAAACTGAACCTTTTTTACAAGGAGTCATGTTTACATAGACCACAATACCTGCAGTCATAATGCAAACAAAAACACAACTCTGATAATGTATGCACTGTTCTTGAAGTTGATTGGTCCACACCCGAGACAGCTTTCCTTAGAGCCTAGTCTCACATGGTGTTGGACCAGATGACGCCAAAAGGCGGCTCATGGAAAAGTTGGTTCGGTGCATCTCCATATATATGATAAAAGGCAAATGTGTGAATATGTGTGTCTGTTCAAAATGTTTAGCGTACTTTGCCGACATGCTACAATTGGAAATTTGCCATGTGGGTACTTTCCAGACTGTACACCATGCAAACATTATAAAAAGACACTTTTATTTTTTTTTTTTGGGGGGGGGGGGGAGCTCAAACACGTCCCTTCGGAGTGGGCAGGTAGGAACTCGGCTGGACAGCGCATTCGTGCACGACGGACAAATATGCACGACAGACAGACAACTAATCCCTGGTGGGCAGCAGTGTGGAACCTGTTGTTCCTACCTGTGTACAAGATCACGTGACTTGAGGTAGCCAGGCAGCCAGTCCCCTTCACTATCGCCCCCTCCCCTTTGATTAGGCCCCTCCCCTGACCCCCCCACCTCCCTCAGGCCCTCCCCTGACCCCCCCNTCCCCCCTCCCTCAAGCCCCTCCCCTGACCCCCCTCCCCCCTCCTCAAGCCCCTCCCTGACCCCCCNTCCCCCCNTCCCTCAAGCCCCTCCCCTGACCCCAATCAAAGAGCTGTTTGTATTATATATTTATGCACGAGACAGACAGACGGACAAAACATCCCTGGCGGGCAGCGAGGAGCATTGTTCCTGCCTGTAACACCACGGCGGTGGCGGAGGGGGAGGAGAGGGGAGGTGCGCTCACCACGATCGCGTCCCGGATGTTCTTCTTGATGTCTTGGATCTTCTGTTTCTTCTCGCTGTGGGAGACAAGATAGGGGAGACACGGTGGGGGGGGGGGGCAGTCATCTCAGTCATCTCGGTCATCTCAGTCATCTCGGTCAGTCGACCCGTAGCACCTGGGTCTGCCCCGTGACCTCCTGCTAGCGGGCGTTCGACACTTCACGTGGCCTCAAGGTGCACATGGCCTGGCACAAGCGTCATGGTGATGTCACCGCCACTTAGTGGCGAATGGCGGTTGTTGTTGTTGTTCTGCATTGGCAGAGTAGGGGGCACAGGTGGTGCATCAGCCAGTCATCTCGGTCATGTCAGTCATGTCAGTCATGTCAGTCATGTCAGTCATGTCAGTCATCTCGGTCATCTCGGTCATCTCAGTCAGTCGACCCGTGGCACCTGCTGGGTCTGCCCCGTGACCTGCCAGCGGGCGTTCGACACTTCACGTGGCAGCCTCAAGGTGCACTTGGCCTGGCACAAGTGTCGTGGTGACGTCACCGCCACTTAGTGGCGAATGGCGGTTGTTGTTGTGCATTGGCAGAGTAGGGGCACAGGTGGTGAATCAGCCAGTCATCTCGGTCATCTCAGTCAGTCGATTCGTGGCACCTGCTGGGTCTGCCCCGTGACCTCCTGCCAGCGGGCGTTCGACACTTCACGTGGCCTCAAGGTGCACATGCCTGGCACAAGCGTCGTGGTGACGTCACCGCCACTTAGTGGCGAGTTCTCGACCAGCATGTGAGTCTCTGTGGGCCTCTGAGAAACGCCGCTAACGTTTTGGCTGCTGCTATGAATGTCCACGCGATGACTTTGTGGGGCTGCGATCGTTCGTGACAGCCAGCCCCAGCGGGGCACGCTACACCTGCTAAAATAAAAATAAGTAATATTTAAAAAAAAAAAATTTTGTTTAAACACGCTTTAAAGAAATGAACTATTAGTGGAAGAACTCCACGACTCCAGGAAGTGGCCCTGAAGCTTGGCCCCCCCCCACCCTCCCAGTCCCTCCAAGCCACATTTAGATAAGCTCCCCCCCCTCCCCTTAACCAGTATATAAGATCTTCTTGGTTCTTTCGGTGAAGTCACAGCCAAATTTAAATAAAACATAATAAAATACAATAAATACAATTATTATAATACAATTGTATTTTATTATGTTTATTTTATATNATACAATTGTATTTTATTATGTTTTATTTTTATTATTTTATTATTTCCCTTCTACGTGACTTTACCGAAAGAACCAAGAAGATGAATCCCTGCAGTCACGAAAGAAGCTTTAAATCGAAATTCAGTATTTAAGGTCTTGTCTCTTGTATTTCCCTTCACTTGATACAGTGAATCTGGCTGTGACGGCGCCACCTGAAGACGGAGACTTGTGTTGCCTCCGAAACGTCGTGATTTTATTTAGTTGTTTTTATTTACTATTATTTTATTTTATTATTATTTTTTACCTACGTGACTTTACCGAAATAACCTAAGAGTAGGTGAGCGAGTAGATTTACAGCCAACACGTCAGTTGAGCGTAGACAATTAACCCAAGCCGAAACATAACATGTACAAAAAAAATAATGTTTACAAATATATAAAAAAATTTATATGATAGAATATAGCATTGTCATGAGTATGACATAAGTATACCAAGTTCGCAGTCGATACCACATTGGGAAGTGGGTTAAAATTGAGTTACAAGATTTGAGGATACAACAACAACGACAACAACAACGACAACAGAGAGAGTTAATTTAAAAACGTGTAAAAATAGTTTAAATAGTTCCAATGAACGCCGTGGGTGCGGATCCCGTGGCGCCGTTCGCAAGAGGAGGAGGAGGGGCAGTCGTCGCGTGCCGCTCACTGGGACTCGGCAAGGCAAGGTAAAAGTGTAAAAACTACGAGCCTACCTTTACCCTACCTTTTACCCTACCACTATACAATCACTCTACCCTACCTTCTACCCTTTAGCAGGTAAGGTAAAAGTGTAAAAACTACGAGCCTATCTTTACCCTACCTTTTACCCTACCACTATACAATCACTCTACCCTACCTTCTACCCTTTAGCAGGTAAGGTAAAGTGTAAAACTACGAGCCTACCTTTACCCTACCCTTTACCCTTACCCCTTGGGCATGTCGACACCTTTATCTTTACCCTTTGCCGAGGCCTACTGCCCACATCCGACGTCGCTAACGGTTCTGGAACGCTCACGACGCAGCAAACCCTCTCGCAATGACAAGCTCAGAGGCTTTGCAGGGTAAATAAACATTCGCAGGTCATTTCTGTGGGTCTCTGCTGTGCAAGTCCATGCACCACGCACCACCACGCACCACCACCACGCACCACCACCACCACGCACCACACACACCACACGCACCACACGCACCACCACACCACGCACCACACGCACCACCACCACCACGCACCACCACGCACCACACGCACCACCACCACCACGCACCACACGCACCACGCACCACGCACCACCACGCACCACGCACCACCACGCACCACCACGCACCACCACGCACCACCACCACCACGCGCACCACCACGCACCACCACGCACCACCACGCACCACACGTACCACCACCACCACCACGCACACCACGCACCACCACGCACCACAACACCACCACCACGCACCACCACGCACCACCACGCACCACCACGCACCATACACCACCACCACGCACCACCACGCACCACGCACCACCACGCACCACCACCATGCTCCACACGCACCACCACGCACCACCCACCACCACCCACCACCACCCACCACCCACCACCCACCACGCACCACACCGACAGCGAGAGAGGAGAGCACCACATCAGACGCACGCACACATCCGCACGTCGGCCGTGCGACTTGCAGACGGCCTCCTTATCGGCGTTCACAGGGGTTGTTGTGGGGGATGTGTTAAATAAAATATAAATTATAAAATTAAACCTCCGCATGGATCAAGAAGAGAGCTCGCACACGGTAACCTCATGTCCTCCTCCTGCACCTAGCCTGGCACAGCAGTCAACCCATGGCACCTGGGTCTGTCCCGTGACCTCCTCCTCCTGCACCTAGCCTGGCACAGCAGTCAACCCATGGCAACTGCTGGNTCTGTCCCGTGACCTCCTGCACCTAGCCTGGCACAGCAGTCAACCCACGTCACCTGCTGGGTCTGTTCCATGACCTCCTCCTCCTGCACCTAGCCTGGCACAGCAGTCTACCCAAGGCACCTGCTGGGTCTGTTCCGTGACGTCCTCCTGCACCTAGCCTGGCACAGCAGTCAACCCACGGCACCTGCTGGGTCTATTCTGTGACCTCCTGCACCTAGCCTGGCACAGCAGTCAACCCATGGCACCTGGGCCTGTTCCGTGACCCCTCCTGCACCTAGCCTGGCACAGCAGTCAACCCCTAGCACCTGGGCCTGTTTCGTGACCCCTCCTGCACCTAGCCTGGCACAGCAGTCAACCCATGGCACCTGGGTGTGTTCCATGACATCCTCCTGCACCTAGCCTGGCACAGCAGTCAACCCACGGCACCTGCTGGGTCTGTCCCGTGACGTCCTGACCCCAGCCTTCGACATGTCACGTGGACAGCCTCAAAGTGCACCCAGCCTGGCACAAAGCGCCGCGATGACGTCACCGCCACTCAGTGGGGCAAACGGCGAGGGCGGCCAGCACTACCACGTCGTCAGAGGTCGCAAACGGGTTTTGATTCCTTACCCGTACCGGCCGCACCAGGGTCGCAAACGGCGACCCGTACCCGTACCCGGCTGGGTACGGGTACCTGTTCCCTACCCGTACCCGTTCCCTAACCGAAATGAGTAACAAACGGTTACTCACCATATTCTTAGGTTTTTTCGGTAAAGTCACGTAGGTTAAACATCAAAATTAATAAACACTTGTGTTGCCTCCGAAACGTCGTGATCTTTATTTTATTTATTTTTATTAATTTTGATGTTTTACCTACGTGACTTTACCGAAAAAACCTAAGAATATGAATCCTTGCAGTCACGAAGCTTCAAATCTAGGCTACTCACCAGTGACTCACGGCCTACCCGCAAACGGGTACCCGTACCCAGCACGGGTAGCCGGGTATCGGGTAGGGTACGGGTATCGGGTACCCGGTTGCGACCTCTGCAAGTCGTACACCCCCCACCGCCTTTGTCTCCCCAAGTGGCGACGCTTACTACGCCCCCCTGGTGACCCGTTTGAGGCTGAGTCGACTTAACGCAAGAGGGGGGGGCCCAGGTCCTGTTCAGAGAAGTCACAGCACTGCCCCCCCCCCCGACCCACCTCTCTCACCGCTCGCAGGCAACGCAGCGGGCTGCTAGCGCCCTGCCGTGCACGGCACTCGCTCACCCACCCGCCCACACACACACCACCCACCCACACACCCACCCACCACCCACCCACCCACACACCCACACACACACCCACACACACACCCACCACACACCCACCACCCACCCACCCACCCACACACCCACCCACACACCCACACACCCACACACCCACACACCCACACACCCACCCACCCACACACCCACCCACCCACACACCCACCCACCCACCCACCCACCCACACACCCACCCACCCACACACCCACCCACACACCCACCCACCCACCCACACACCCACCCACCCACACACCCACCCACACACCCACCCACCCACCCACACACCACCCACACACACCNACCCACCACGCACCCACCCACCCACGCACCCACGCACCCACGCACCCACCCACCCACCCACCCACGCACCCACCCACCCACCCACCCACGCACCCACCCACCACGCACCCACCCACCCACGCACCCACCCACCCACCCACGCACCCACCCACCCACCCACGCACCCACCCACCCACGCACACACCCACCCACCCACCCACACACCCACCCACCCACCCACACACCCACACACCCACCCACACACCACCCACACACAAACTGTGGGGCCAAGACTCAAACCATCCAAGAAGATGTTACGAAAGCTTCAAATCAAAATTTCGTTATCTTGTCTCGGGGAAAGCCAGTCCCTGGTGGGGTCTCAGGGTCCCCTGTTTAGGCTCTCGGGGTCCCGATCCAGGGGTCTACGGCTAACCAGATCACAGCATCCCTCCATCAGCGTTTCAAGGAGTCCCCGACCCCTTCTGGTGTCAAGACGTCCACAGCCTCTCCTTAGTCTGGGGCTCCCTGCACCACGACTGATGTGCCGAGCAGCTCAGCCAATCAGACACGGCGATTGTCAAGATCACGTTGATGGGCAGGGCCAATCGGGAGGCTCACACAGCCTGCCCCCCCCCCCCCCGAGTTGCTTGTGCGTGGTGCGGGATGTGAAGCGTCCAGAGCACGAACACAGCCTCACTGCAGCCTACACACACACACACACACAGCCTACACACACACACACACCCCAACACACACACACACACCCAACACACACACACACCGCCTACACACACACACACACCGCCTACACACACACACACACCGCCTACACACACAGCCTAGACACACACACACACAGCCTACACACACACACGCACAGCCTACACACACACACGCACAGCCTACACACACAGCCTACACACACACACACAGCCTACACACACACACACACAGCCTACACACACACACACACACAGCCTACACACACACACACACANGCACAGCCTACACACACACACAGCCTACACAGCCTACACACACACAGCCTACACACACACACACAGCCTACACACAGCCTACACACACACACACACAGCCTACACACACACACACAGCCTACACACACACACAGCCTACACACACACACACGCACAGCCTACACACACACACACGCACAGCCTACACACACACACACAGCCTACACACAGCCTACACACACACACACAGCCTCACACACACACAGCCTACACACACACACAGCCTACACACACACACACGCACAGCCTACACACACACACACGCACAGCCTACACACACACACACGCACAGCCTACACACACACGCACAGCCTACACACACGCACACAGCCTACACACACAGCCTACACACACACACGCACAGCCTACACACACGCGCACAGCCTACACACACACACACACACAGCCTACACACACACGCACAGCCTACACACACGCACAGCCTACACACACACACACACAGCCTACACACACACACACACAGCCTACACACACACACGCACAGCCTACACACACGCACAGCCTACACACACACGCACAGCCTACACACACACACACACACAGCCCACACACACACACACNCCCACACACACACACCACACACACACACNACACACACACACCACACACACACAGCCTACACACACACAGCCTACACACACACAGCCTACACACACACACGCGCACACACAGCCTACACACACGCACACACACAGCCTACACACACACGCGCACACACACAGCCTACACACACGCGCACACACACACACACGCGCACACACAGCCTACACACACGCACACACACAGCCTACACACACACGCGCACACAGCCTACACACACACGCGCACACACACACACACGCGCACACACACACACACGCGCGCGCACACACACACACACAGCCTACAAACACACACACAGCCTACACACACACACAGCCTACACACACACACACCCCGTGGTGCCCTTATAAAACTCAACGTTTCACCTACTCACGCCGGCTTGTGCCCGCCCTCACAGTCGGCCATATTTGCGGAATACCCACGCCGCCGTTGACCCTGCAGGCCATTGACCGAGCAACTCAACAACGTTCCTACCAGCTCCCTCCGCAGGAATGTGTTGTTTACACGCTTTCTTTTAACTCACTTTGTCTGTTGTCGTTGTTGTCGCATCCTCAAATCTTGTAACTCAATTTTAACCCACTTCCCAATGTGGTATCGACTGCGAACTTGGTATACTTATGTCATACTGATGACAATCCCATATTCTATCATAAAAATAAAAATATTAATTTTAAACGATCTTTTTACACGCTTTCTATGAACTCGCTCTGTCTGTTGTTGTCGTCAAATCCTCAAATCTTGTAACAACATTTTAAGCCACTTCCCAATGTGCAAACTTGGTATACTTACGTCATACTGACGCCAATACCATATTCTATCATAAAAAATAAAATATTAATTTGTAAACTATATTTTTACACGCTTTCTATGATCTCACTCTGTTGTATCCTCAAATCTTGTAACTCAATTTTAACCCACTTCCCAATGTGTATCGACTGAAAATTGGGTAAACTCATGTCATACTGATGACAATACCATATTCTATCATTAAAAAATTTAAAAATTAAACATTCTTTTTACATGTTATGTTTCGGCTTGGGTCTAATTGTCCACGCTCAACTGACGTTGGCTCTAATTGGCCACGGTCCCTTACGTTGTGGCAATCTTCGGGGTCTCTTCCTGGAGTCGTGGAGTTCTGCCATGACGAGTACATTTCTAAAAAGCGTGATCTTTAAAGTGTTTTTAAATATTACTATCGCAAACGATAGCTCAACGAAGTGGCTTTTCATCATCATCATCACCACGTGGAAATGCACAGCGGCATGACGCCGATTCTACACGTGTGCGAGGAAAACCGGAGGACCCGGAGAAAAATCCACGTGACCACGGCGAGAGAAACACGCAAACTCCAAATGCAGAGCAGGCGTCAGGGACGGGATCGAACCCACGACCTCCTCTTCACCAAGCGAGGAAATTACACACAAACCATGTGATTAACCATGCAAAAAAGATTTAACTACACTTATTTGGACCATCTTATTTGACAGACAACTATTACAGGTTATTGATAGACAGCCAGGCTTGTTTTACCAGGTTTAGTTGTTTTCGTTTTTCACACTGTTGTTATGTAGGCCAGGCTTCGTCACAAACCGTACCTCTCCATAACAAATGCTCAGCCTTTTAAGCCTCACCTTATCATATTAATAAAAAGTGTGCCGTACTTGCCCTTCCCCCGCCTCTCCAACCATTATATATACGGAGTGGTAGCTCTTGCAATCTCTCATTTTCTTGATACAGCTGTCGTGGCTGTGACGGTTCCACCTGAAGACGGAAGCTTGTGTTGCCTCCGAAACGTCGTGATTTTTATTTTATTTTACTTTTATTAATTTTTATGTTTTATCTACGTGACTTTACCGCAAAAAACTAAGAATATGGGGGGGTGGCAGAGGTCGCAAACGGGTTTTGATTCCTTACCCGTACCCGGCCGCACCAGGGTCGCAAACGGGTACCCGTACCCGGCCGGGTACAGGTAGCCGTATCCTACCGTACCCTACCCGAAATAAGTGACAAACAGTGACTCACCAGTGACTCACGGCCTACCCGTACCCGGCCGCACCAGGGTCGCAAACGGGTACCCATACCCGGCCGGGTACAGGTAGCCGTATCCTACCAGTACCCGTACCCTACCCGAAATGAGTGACAAACGGTGACTCACCAGTGACTCACGGCCTACCCGTACCGGTACCCGGCCGCACCAGGGTCGCAAACGGGTACCCGTACCCATACCCGGCCCCTCTGGGAACAACCTTGCCGAAGCAATCCGCACACTCGACTCCCCCAGCACAAAGAAGGCGGTCACCGCATCGCGCGCACTATCAGATGCGCCTCTGCGGCCGTCTGGAAAGCTCTTCCTTCCGATATTGGGAAGCTACTGGGAGCTACGCACTTTTAGAATCGTCTAGATTGAGACCTCGTTTCTTAAGAGCTGCCGTTTGTGTTTAGTTTGTGTTGTCCTTCCCCTGCATAGACTCTCACAGAGACCCATAGACTCACCACACAGAGACCCATAGACTCACCACACAGTAGACCCATAGACTCACCACACAGTAGACCCATAGACTCACCACACAGTAGACCCATAGACTCACACAGAGACCCATAGACTCACACAGAGACCCATAGACTCACACAGAGACCCATAGACTCACACAGAGACCCATAGACTCACACAGATACCCATAGACTCACACAGAGACCCATAGACTCACACAGAGACCCATAGACTCACCACACAGTAGACCCATAGACTCACCACACAGAGACCCATAGACTCACCACACAGAGACCCATAGACTCACCACACAGAGACCCATAGACTCATCACATAGAGACCCACAGACTCACCACACATAGACCCATAGACTCACACAGATACCCATAGACTCACACAGATACCCATAGACTCACCACACAGAGACCCATAGACTCACACAGAGACCCATAGACTCACACAGAGACCCATAGACTCACCACACAGAGACCCATAGACTCACCACACAGAGACCCATAGACTCACCACACAGAGACCCATAGACTCACCACACAGAGACCCATAGACTCATCACATAGAGACCCACAGACTCACCACACATAGACCCATAGACTCACACAGATACCCATAGACTACACAGATACCCATAGACTCACCACACAGAGACCCATAGACTCACCACACAGAGACCCATAGACTCATCACACAGAGACGGGGGTCAGGACGTCACAACAACAACAACAAAAAGCCACAACAGCAGTGCAAACACACAAAGGCACGGCAAGGCCCCGCCGTGCAAAACCTAAAAGTGAAACCCGCAGCACCAACGCAGAACCAGGAGGCAGATCGCAACAACCACCACCACCACCAAACTATTGAATCACACTGGTAGGAACCAGAGGTGTGGACTCGAGTCATGTGACTTGGACTCGAGTCAGACTCGAGTCATGAATTTGATGACTTCAGACTCGACTTGGACTTGCATAACAATGACTTTGTCCCACCTCTGAGCTGTGGACTCGAGTCATGTGACTTGGACTCGAGTCAGACGAGTCATGAATTTGATGACTTCAGACTCGACTTGGACTTGCATAACAATGACTTTGTCCCACCTCTGAGCTGTGGACTCGAGTCATGTGACTTGGACTCGAGTCAGACTCGAGTCATGAATTTGATGACTTCAGACTCGACTTGGACTTGCATAACAATGACTTTGTCCCACCTCTGAGCTGTGGACTCGAGTCATGTGACTTGGACTCGAGTCAGACTCGAGTCATGAATTTGATGACTTCAGACTCGACTTGGACTTGCATAACAATGACTTTGTTCCACCTCTGAGCTGTGGACTCGAGTCATGTGACTTGGACTCGAGTCAGACTCGAGTCATGAATTTGATGACTTCAGACTCGACTTGGACTTGCATAACAATGACTTTGTCCCACCTCTGAGCTGTGGACTCGAGTCATGTGACTTGGACTCGAGTCAGACTCGAGTCATGAATTTGATGACTTCAGACTCGACTTGGACTTGCATAACAATGACTTTGTTCCACCTCTGAGCTGTGGACTCGAGTCATGTGACTTGGACTCGAGTCAGACTCGAGTCATGAATTTGATGACTTCAGACTCGACTTGGACTTGCATAACAATGACTTTGTCCCACCTCTGAGCTGTGGACTCGAGTCATGTGACTTGGACTCGAGTCAGACTCGAGTCATGAATTTGATGACTTCAGACTCGACTTGGACTTGCATAACAATGACTTTGTTCCACCTCTGAGCTGTGGACTCGAGTCATGTGACTTGGACTCGAGTCAGACTCGAGTCATGAATTTGATGACTTCAGACTCGACTTGGACTTGCATAACAATGACTTTGTCCCACCTCTGAGCTGGTGTGGACTCGAGTCATGTGACTTGGACTCGAGTCAGACTCGAGTCATGAATTTGATGACTTCAGACTCGACTTGGACTTGCATAACAATGACTTTGTCCCACCTCTGAGCTGTGGACTCGAGTCATGTGACTTGGACTCGAGTCAGACTCGAGTCATGAATTTGATGACTTCAGACTCGACTTGGACTTGCATAACAATGACTTTGTCCCACCTCTGAGCTGTGGACTCGAGTCATGTGACTTGGACTCGAGTCAGACTCGAGTCATGAATTTGATGACTTCAGACTCGACTTGGACTTGCATAACAATGACTTTGTCCCACCTCTGGTAGGAACCACCTGGTTCCACCAGCCCACAGGGGATTATTGTGTCCGTCCGTCGTGCATTCAAAAATGGGAGGGGTGGGGCTGGGTGGAAAGGGGAGGGTGGGGCTGGGTGGGAGGGTGGGGCTGGGTGGGGCGGGTAGGGAGGGTGGGGAGGGGCTGGGTGGGAGGGTGGGGCTGGGTGGGTGGGGGGTGGGAAGGGAGGGGTGGGGAGGGTGGGGCTGGGTGGGGAGGGTGGGGCTGGGTGGGGCTGGGTGGGCTGGTAGTGAGGGTGGGGAGGGCTGGGTGTAAAGGGTGGGGAAGGGCTGGGTGGAGAGGGTGGGGCTTGGTGGGGCTGGGAGGGGTGGGGCTGGGTGGGAGGGCTGGTCACCCGTGGTGCCCTTATAAAACTCAACGTTTCACCTACTCACGCCGGCTTGTGCCCGCCCTCACAGTCGGCCATATTTGCGGAATACCCCACGCCGCCGTTGACCCTGCAGGCCATTGACCGAGCAACCCGACAAGTTCCTACCAGCACCCTCGCAGGAATGTGTTTGTTTACACGCTTTCTTTTAACTCACTTTGTCTTTTGTCGTTGTTGTCGCATCCTCAAATCTTGTAACTCAATTTTAACCCACTTCCAATGTGGTATCGACTGCGAACTTGGTATACTTATGTCATACTGATGACAATCCCATATTCTATCATAAAAATTTAAATATTAATTTTAAACGATCTTTTTACACGCTTTCTATGAACTCGCTCTGTCTGTTGTTGTCGTCAAATCCTCAAATCTTGTAACAACATTTTAAGCCACTTCCCAATGTGCAAACTTGGTATACTTACGTCATACTGACGCCAATACCATATTCTATCATAAAAATAAAAATATTAATTTGTAAACTATATTTTTACACGCTTTCTATGATCTCACTGTCTGTTGTATCCTCAAATCTTGTAACTCAATTTTAACCCACTTCGCAATTTCGTATCGACTGCAAACTTGGTATACTTATGTCTTACTGATGACAATACCATATTCTATCATAAAAANGAAAATTCACATTCTTTTTTACATGTTATGTTTCGGCTTGGGTCTAATTGTCCACGCTCAACTGACGTTGGCTGTAATTGGCCATGACCCTCACGTTGTGGCAAACTTCAGGGCCACTTCCTGGAGTCGTGGAGTTCTGCCATGACGAGTACATTTCTAAAAAGCGTGTTTTTTCAAAAGTGTTTTTAAATATTGCTATCGCAAACGATAGCTCAACGAAGTGGCTTTTCATCATCATCATCATCACGTGGAAATGCACAGCGGCATGACGCCGATTCTACACGTGTGCGAGGAAAACCGGAGGACCCGGAGAAAATCCACGTGACCACGGCGAGAGAAACACGCAAACTCCAAATGCAGAGCAGGCGTCAGGGACGGGATCGAACCCACGACCTCCTCTGCGCCAAGCGAGGAAGTTACACACAAACCATGTGATTAACCATGCAAAAAAGATTTAACTACACTTATTTGGACCATATTATTTGACAGACAACTGTTACAGGTTATTGATAGACAGCCAGGCTTGTTTTACCAGGTTTAGTTGTTTTCGTTTTTCACACTGTTGTTATGTAGGCCAGGCTTCGTCACAAACCGTACCTCTCCATAACAAATGCTCAGCCTTTTAAGCCTCACCTTATCATATTAATAAAAAGTGTGTCGTACTTGGCCCTTCCCCCGCCTCTCCAACCATTATATATACGGAGTGGTAGCTCTTGCAATCTCTCAATTACTTGATACAGCTGTCGTGGCTGTGACGGTTCCACCTGAAGACGGAAGCTTGTGTTGCCTCCGAAACGTCGTGATTTTTATTTTTTTACTTTTATTAATTTTTATGTTTTACCTACACGGTGACTTTACCGAAAAAACCTAAGAATATGGGGGGNTGGCAGAGGTCGCAAACGGGTTTTGATTCCTTACCCGTACCCGGCCGCACCAGGGTCGCAAACGGGTACCCGTACCCGGCCGGGTACAGGTAGCCGTATCCTACCCGTACCCTACCCGAAATAAGTGACAAACAGTGACTCACCAGTGACTCACGGCCTACCCGTACCCGTACCCGGCCGCACCAGGGTCGCAAACGGGTACCCGTACCCGTACCCGGCCCCCTCTGGAACAACCTTGCCGAAACAATCCGCACACTCGACTCCCCCAGCACGAAGAGGGTGGTGGTCACCGCGTCGCTCGCACTATCAGATGCACCTCTGCGGCCGTCTGGAAAGCTCTTCCTTCCGATATTGGGAAGCTACTGGGAGCTACGCACTTTTAGAATCGTCTAGAGTGAGACCTCGTTTCTTAAGAGCTGCTGTTAGTGTTTAGTTTGTTGTCCTTCCCCTGCATAGACTCACACAGAGACCCATAGACTCACACAGAGACCCATAGACTCACCACACAGAGACCCATAGACTCACCACACAGAGACCCATAGACTCACCACACAGAGACCCATAGACTCACCACACAGTAGACCCATAGACTCACCACACAGAGACCCATAGACTCACACACAGAGACCCATAGACTCACCACACAGAGACCCATAGACTCACCACACAGAGACCCATAGACTCACCACACAGAGACCCATAGACTCACCACCCAGACCCATAGACTCACCACCAGAGACCCATAGACTCACCACCCAGAGACCCATAGACTCACCACCCAGAGACCCAGACTCACCACCCAGAGACCAAGACTCACCACACAGAGACCCAAACTCACCACACAGAGACCCATAGACTCACACAGAGACCCATAGACTCATTACACAGAGACCCATAGACACAGAGACCCATAGACACAGAGACCCATAGACTCACCACACAGAGACCCATAGACTCATCACACAGAGACCCAGAGACTCACGACACAGACTCACCACACAGAGACCCATAGACTCACCACACAGACACAGACTCATCACACAGAGACCCATAGACTCATCACACAGAGACCCATAGACTCATCACACAGAGACCCATAGACTCACCACACAGACCCATAGACTCACCACACAGAGACTCATCACACAGAGACCCATAGACTCACCACACAGAGACCCATAGACTCACCACAGAGACCCATAGACTCATCCAGAGACCCACAGACTCACCATACACAGAGACCCATAGACTCACCACACAGAAACCCATAGACTCACCACACAGAGACCCATAGAATCATCACACAGAGACCCATAATCTTACCACACAGAGACCCAGACTCACCACACAGAGACCTATAGACTCATCACACAGAGACCCATAGACTCACCACACAGAGACGCATAGACTCACCACACAGAGACCCATAGACTCATCACACAGAGACCCATAGACTCACCACAGAGACCCATAGACTCATCACAGAGACCCACAGACTCACCATACAGAGAGACCCACAGACTCACCACACAGAGAGACCCATAGACTCATCACAGAGAGACCCATAGACTCATCACACAGAGACCCATAGACTCATCACACAGAGACCCATAGACTCACCAGAGACCCATAGACTCACACAGAGACCACAGACTCACCACACAGAGACACATAGACTCATCACAGAGACCCATAGACTCATCACACAGAGACCCACAGACTCATCACACAGAGACACAGACTCATCACACAGAGACCCATAGACTCACAAGAGACCCATAGACTCACACAGATACCCACAGACCCATCACACATAGACCCACAGACTCACACAGAGACCCATAAACTCATCACACAGAGACCCATAAACTCACACAGATACCCATAGACTCACACAGATACCCATAACTCACACAGATACCATAGACTCACACAGATACCATAGACTCACACAGATACCCATAGACTCACACAGATACCCATAGACTCACCACACAGAGACCCATACTCACCACACAGAGACCCATAGACTCACACAGAGACCCATAGACTCACACAGATACCCATAGACTCACCACACAGAGACACAGACTCATCACACAGAGACCCACAGACTCATCACACAGAGACCCATAGACTCACCACACAGAGACCCATAGACTCACCACACAGAGACCCATAGACTCATCACACAGAGACACATAGACTCACACAGAGACCCATAGACTCACCACACAGAGACCCATAGACTCACACAGAGACCCATAGACTCACACAGAGACCCATAGACTCACTACACAGAGACCCATATACTCACACAGATACCCATAGACTCACACATATACCCATAGACTCACACAGAGACACAGACTCACCACACAGAGACCCATAGACTCACCACACATAGACCCACAGACTCACACAGAGACCCATAACTCATCACACAGAGACCCATAGACTCATCACACAGAGACCCATAGACTCATACAGAGACCCATAGACTCACACAGATACCACAGACTCACCACACAGAGACCCATAAACTCACACAGAGACCCATAAACTCACACAGAGACCCATAAACTCACCACACAGAGACCCATAGACTCACACAGAGACCCACAGACTCACCACACAGAGACCCACAGACTCACCACACAGAGACCCACAGACTCACCACACAGAGACCCACAGACTCACCACACAGAGACCCATAGACTCACACAGAGACACATAGACTCATTACACAGAGACCCATAGACTCACACAGAGACCCACAGACTCACCACAGAGACCCACAGACTAATCACACAGAGACCCATAGACTCATCACACAGAGACCACAGACTCACCACACAGAGACCCATAGACTCACCACACAGAGACCCATAAACTCATCACACAGATACCCAGACTCACACAGATACCCAGACTCATCACACAGAGAACCACAGACTCACCACACAGACCCATAGACTCACCACACATAGACCCACAGACTCACACAGAGACCCATAAACTCATCACACAGAGACCCATAGACTCACACAGAGACCCATAGACTCACACAGAGACCCATAGACTCACACAGATACCCATAGACTCATCACACAGAGACCCACAGACTCACCACAGAGACCCACAGACTCACCACACATAGACCCACAGACTCACACAGAGACCCATAAACTCATCACACAGAGACACATAGACTCACACAGAGACCCATAAACTCACACAGATACCCATAGACTCACACAGATACCCATAGACTCACACAGAGACCCACAGACTCACCACACAGAGACCCACAGACTCACCACACATAGACCCACAGACTCACCACACAGACCCATAGACTCACACAGAGACCCATAGACTCACCACAGAGACACACAGACTCACCACACAGAGACCCACAGACTCACCACACAGAGACCCATAGACTCATCACAGAGACCCATAGACTCACACAGAGACTCACCACACAGAGACCCACAGACTCATCACAGAGACCCACAGACTCATCACACAGAGACCCACAGACTCACCACACAGAGACCCACAGACTCATCACACAGAGACCCACAGACTCACCACACAGAGACCCACAGACTCATCACACAGAGACCCACAGACTCACCACACAGAGACCCACAGACTCATCACACAGAGACCCACAGACTCACCACACAGAGACCCACAGACTCATCACACAGAGACCCATAGACTCACCACACAGATCCACAGACTCACCACACAGAGACCCACAGACTCATCACACAGAGACCACAGACTCACCACAGAGACCCACAGACTCACCACAGAGACCCACAGACTCACCACACATAGACCCATAGACTCACCGCACAGAGACCCACAGACTCACCACACATAGACCCATAGACTCACCACACAGAGACCCATAGACTCACCACACAGAGACCCACAGACTCACCACACAGAGACCCACAGACTCATCACACAGAGACCCACAGACTCATCACACAGAGACCCACAGACTCATCACCAGAGACCCACAGACTCACCACACAGAGACCCACAGACTCACCACACAGAGACCCATAGACTCATCACAGAGACCCATAGACTCACCACACAGAGACCCACAGACTCACACACAGAGACCCACAGACTCATCACACAGAGACCACAGACTCATCACACAGAGACCCACAGACTCACCACACAGAGACCCACAGACTCACCACACAGAGACCCACAGACCACCAGACAGAGATCCACAGACTCATCACACAGAGACCCACAGACTGATCACACAGAGACCCACAGACTCATCACACAGAGACCCACAGACTCACCACACATAGACCCATAGACTCACCACACAGAGACCCACAGACTCACCACACAGAGACCCACAGACTCATCACACAGAGACCCACAGACTCACCACACAGGACCCATAAACTCACCACAGAGACCCACAGACTCACACACAGAGACCACAGACTCATCACACAGAGACCCACAGACTCACCACACAGAGACCATAAACTCACCACAGAGCCCACAGACTCCCACACAGAGACCCACAGACTCATCACACAGAGACCCACAGACTCACCACACAGAGAACCACAGACTCACCACACAGAGAC